>MKEJ01000001.1:0-18095 GCA_001753735.1 Embelia ribes
GTGACAAGGGTAGGAAACTTCCCTGTTTTGGCATTAACAAAAATAGAACCAGTCAGATAGAAATAAAATACCTGCTAGATATCTGCTTCAGTCATTACATTATAACAAAGACACATTGCAATAAGTTTATCTGCTGAGAATGATCACCAAGGTAGAGAAAAGAGATGAAATGCATGTATGCATATAGAACAAGGTATAGACCAAAAGAAGACCTTTTGCAATTCAAAAAAGAATCAGCAAATGCCTCTGATTCTCTGTAAAAGAACAATGATGAAGATTTCCAATTATCAAGTCTCAACTAAATCATGATACTATTGCAAAAAAAAAAAAGTAGCTCAAGAGATGGGAAGAGATCCCCAAAATTCAGGGGAAGCTAGGGGCGACACAAGGCCTAAAGCAATTTTTCCTAAAAGGGACCTTTTCTTTCAAAACATGTAAAATCAAGGATGGAGGAAATGATGAAACAAAAAAATAAAGTATTTCAAAATGTAATACAGATTTAACAAAATTCTTGTTTGCTTTGCGAATGAAAAACCCCTGGAACCCTGAGGTGAAAGAATTGGGGAATGAGATAACATGTATAGAAGACTACTCAATTCTAGCACAAGTTGAGCATGCCAATTTTTACAAATGATTTAATTAAGGATGGAGTTTCCTTATATGAATGTTGGAATTCCCCACATACCTCTATTGACACATAGGAGAGAGATCATCTATTATGATTCTTACATAAAAAATGATTTTACCTACCTAGGTATCAATAATACAAGAATAAAAGTAGGTAGGAAAGTTCTACATACAAAAGAAAAACTCCTTTCTTTAATTATAATTGCAGCCATGTGCGCAATTATGAGTTATTTATTTTTACATCATTGGATCTAAACATACAAAGCAGTTCCTTAATGTGATACAAGATTAGTCAGAGTAAAATTGACAATCAGTTCAGTAACACCTAGGGATGTCAATTGGTTCAACCCGAGCAAACTCGAACCGAAACCAAGGAACCTAACCCAGACCAAAATAACTCTCAACAACTCAATCCGAACCAAGCCAAACCCAGATAATTCCAACTCAACCTAAGACCAAAACGAACCAAAACATGTACTCAACTCGATAATTAAACACAAGTACAAAATTGTTGCGTCATTAACAACTGGGAATTCATGATAACTCAAGAAACTCTTTAGTCATCTGGATATCTTCAATTTTTTAATTTAATGCACCAAAAGAATTTCCACAATGACAATAAAAAATCCCAGGCAGCATGAATTTATTTAGGACTTGCCATCATATGGCCTTTGGTGAAATATTACTAATTATATGATTTTAGTTGTATGGGCTTGCACATTATCATTATTTTATTAAAAAAAGCTGAAGAACCTAGTGGGTCTGCTACTTCAAACAAGCGCAGCCCAATAAATTTACAACATGGCCCAAAGGCCAGTCTCCAAACAAGAAACAGACTATCTAGAATATTCCAATTTCCACACAACGTCATGGGAAAAAAAGACAAAACAGACTTTCAGTTAATGTAATATTATTCCCAATAACCCAATTTCAGATTCACACAAAATGAAATTAGAATCCCAATTTTTTAATCTCAGAAACCAGAGATTCTACATTTTCCAGATTTTTATTCAAAAAAAGTTACAAGACGAAACCCAAGATTTTAACATTTAGTCGTGTATATGTTAAAGGTTAACTGGGTTTGGTTAGAATACAACTTATGTTAATGCCTTTCAGCAAAAAATTTAATCCATACCCCCGAAATGGAATTCAACCCTAACCCGAAACCAACCCGAAACAAACCAAATACTAGTTTTATGACTGAACCCAAATCCAACCCGAACCTATTCTCAACCCGATCCTAAATCAACCCGAATGCATATATTTTGGGTTGGACTCCCCTGTTTGAGGGTGGACTCGATTAATTATACTTGAACTCAATTTGATTCGATTCGAAGTAGCCCTACTCGAGCTTGAACTCGAATTGAGTTTAAATCTAAGTGTGGACTCGAACTCAATATGGCTGAAAATGTAAAGACTCGAGCTTGACCGCACTGGACTCGAAAATTCTTTTTTTCTTTATATTGATAAATAAATCTATTTATTTACAAACATTTATAAGTCCATAATAATATAAATTCTAATTTATTTCTATATATATACTATTCGAGCTACTCGCTCGAATGAGTTGAGCATCTTAATACTCAAACTCAACTCGAACTCGAACTCGAACTCGAATTAAGCATAAAAGCCTACTCAAACTGGACTTGCTTAGCACTCAAGTTGAGCTCAACATACTCATTAAAAGCTCGATTCGCGGTAAGCCCTACTCCAGTCCAACCCAATTGCCATCCCTAACAACACCATGCCCATCCCTGCCTACAAACTAAAATAACAAGAGAGATCACAATTCTACTACACAAGCATGGTACAAGAAATAAGCATTCCCACAAGAATTAAAGAGGCTGATACAATTAACAAATTTCAAATAACAAATATTCACTTTGTTGCTACTTTACCTGCTTTGTTCAGACCAGGTCCTAATAGACGGGGAATTTGCTTAATGACAGCCTCAGATGCTAAGAAGGCATGGTACTTCTTTGCAAGTTTCTTAACTAGCTTTTTGTTTTTGTTAAGCTTCTTCAGGCTTTCTACATCCATATACTCCAAACCGATCTTCTCAGCCTGCAATTCATGGTACATAACGCTTCATCAAAGAACAAGACAGTAATCAAAGAGCAACATTAAAAGAAGCATTTCATCACATAGAGATATGGTTAATGCCAACTAATCCATAACATTCCATGCAAGTTCCTCGCAAGACACATTTGCAGCACTAGCTGCAAATGCTAGTATATTAGTACAATCTGCATGAGCAAGTGCTTACCTTGCATAGTGGTCTACCAAGCAGACGGCACAGATTAACCAAACAACAATGAAACTGAAGATTAAAAGAACCCCAAAGCAGAAACATCAAACACACATATAGCTAAGGCGGCTTTCATAAAAAAAGAACAAATTCGAATTAAACAATCAAATGAGACCTTTATTTCTCATGGTTCAATAAGGGAGGGGGAAACCACACCATACATCACATGCATCAAAAGCAAACTGTTAAAGACTCTATGTGTCTTTAAGGCGCTAGGGACTTCATCACCTTAGGAGTTAGGCATTTACCTAAGTGAAATGAGGCACTGAAAAATTAAAACAGGTGATTCCTCCTTTGATGCCCGAATACCTGATCTTAATCCTCAAATGAAGATTGCATCTCTCGAATAGACAAAATCAAGGCTATTTGGTTCGATTTCAAGCAAAATATTTTAAATTTCTCATGGTTTTTTTTTTTTGGGAAAAGAATGTGTCTAGCACCGCAAGGTTGGAAAGGCGAGGCCAAAAGCACTAGCACCTGGCCCTAGGCGAGAGCCTAGGCAGTACCTTTCTAATGGAGCCTCTCCTGAAAACTCTTAAGGCCGCCTAGCATAGCTTCGCTCGGCCTGCCTTTAACGACACTGCTCCCAAAAGCTCAAGCCTACCTCCTTTAAAGAGGGAATGGAAGCAATGGTAATACCCTCCAGCAACAAGGATCAGTAATTTCAAATGAAAAGGAGATACATAATATCATTTTTCCAGTCCAAACAAAGGAAAAAGTCAAAAAATGCACACTTAACCCAGAAAAGGTCATAAGCTACGGTAATGCTTTCCTCTAATTCAAAAGTGATATTCTCAAAAGCGGTCATAGAAAAAAGTACCTCTTCCACATGTTGAGCATCACCAAGCATACAAACCTTCATCTTGGGGCGAGGAATATGTGGCAACTTCACAGAACCACTGAAACGCTTATCCTTTTGAGGATCATAATTCTTCAGACCAATCTGGAGCTCAATAGTTTCAGTGAAGTTGCGCTTTCTATCACCCTTTGCATCACCAACAATCTGGGTAACAGCTTCCCGCACAGCATCACTCTGAAGCTTACTGCATTTGGAAAAGTTTTAACGTGGTTATAAAACTCAATACCACCATCCAACTAAAATTAGAAAAAAAGCATTTGAAAGTGCATAATATAAATAAAGCACTTGAAGTGAAAATGAAATTTCAGAGAAGTAACAAATCAACACCAACAGCATTTCCTAATTCTCAGATCAGTAGAGGGACAAGGTAACGCACAAGGAGAGAACTACTCAGACTATTTTTGCATAACATAAATAAAGCACGTAAAGAGAAAATAAAATTTCTAAGAAATAACAAATCAACACTAACAGCATTTCCTCATTCCGAGACAGTCTAGAGACAAGGTAAAGTAGAAGAGGAGAACTACCAATAGGCTATTATTGTTCAAAGCTATAGATCAATAAGAAAAGCAAAATACAGCCCAACGACCTCTGCATGCTGCAAAAGTTACTAAGGCAGAAAAAATAGAAAAATACCAATATCGAAGACTCTCTAAAAGGCTTCTTCATGGGTTGATTTGAAATACAGTATCGTAGAACTCTTGAACAACTTCCACCAACAAAATATACGGTTGAGGTAAAAAACATAACAAATAACAGAAAACAACGATCCATTTAGAACTTTACAAGTGACAACTAGCACATACCCCATCAAAGACACTAGAGGTCTAGAGCTGCAATGTTAACAAAGCTATTAAAACATACCAGTGCAGTAACAAAAAATTGAATTTGTGTTAAAAAGAACACATAATTCGCTAGAAAATATAGCATTGCTGATGAGAACGAGCATCATTAGTGAGTTTCAGTAAATTCAAATCGCACATTCGTTTAAGATGCACATAGCAAACAGATATACAACAATCATTCACACCCAGATTCTAACTGCTATAAAAGGGGGAAAAATCATTTCCAGGGTTTTTGAATTAAACCCAGTAGAAAACATGATCTAAAAGAATTCCAAGTCTTAGGTCTAGGCAAAAAACGTTAGAATGCAATTCAAAACTTCTAAAAATGCATATAAATAAGGACGAAAATTTAGAAATTCGCAAACCTCATGACGACTAATCTTCCCTTCCTTCAGATATTACCTAAAACCCAAATAAAAAAAAAATGAAATTGTGGATTAACAGATCCATTCCAGAGATTGGCATTTATAAAGGAAGCAATTTGAAGAAAGTGAAAACACAAAGGTGGAATTGAACCAGGGAAATCGATAGGAAAGAGAGAGAGAGAGAGAAGAGAGTGTATACCACAGTAAAACCCAAATTAGGGTTTGGGTCTCCAGCCGATGAGTGAAGCGACAACGAAGTCAATTGGGGTTTGAGAGTGATATATATAAGCTTTGTGAATTATACTTGGGCTTCTATCAAAAGCCCAATCAAATTGTTGTCCACTCCCATGTTTTTACTAAAGCTTTTTTATTTTCGTACTTTTTCTCTTTAAATTAAATTCATTTGGTTATAGCTTTTATATAAAAAAATATATAATTTTTTCAATTTGATAAAAAAAAATTAGATACATCTATCTTAAAAATTTTAATTTTTATTGGTTAAAACAGGATAAACGTGAGCTAAGCACTCTCAAATTATGAATTTGGTGATGGTTGATGGCTCTAGAGAGTGGACACAGTAATGCATAGGGTATCAATTTAAAATCTTGAGTGTGGTCCCATCAGGGGAACTTTTTATTGAATTTACTTAGTGTATATGACAAATTGTACCTTACAGGCAATAAACCTAACTTGTGTAGGTGTTAAGTAAGAGACTCATGGGACAATTTTTTCTCGTCATGATGATTGATGTTATTTTGAGTAATGAGTTGATTATTGTGCCTATATGGTGTGGACATATATCACATAATGGTTGTTTCTTGAAGACATTGCATCTAAACATTTTTGGTATTTTACCTTTTTCATTTTTACTTGTTTACCTGCGATTTAGTCATTTTAATGTTAATCTCTTCAACTGCTCCCTCGTTTAGCCATATCGTAAGATGGTTAGGCTAAACCATTGAACTCTTCGAGAGTGGTATATGTTTCTTTATATTTGTCCGACTTTCTTGAGACTCGGCATTTGACTAATGATTGTGTGGTTTTCTCTTGGAGATTACTCCAAGATAGTTTCTTCAACGCTAATGTTCCCAGCTGTTTTGAGTAATTGGAAGAGAACATGTTCTTAGGATATTGTTCTCTCATTTCATGATGCATCTAGTTATACCAAAGTTTCCTTTCTTGATGTGCATGTAGTTTGTCATCTGCCTATTATGTTTAATGGACACGTTATCCAAAGCTGCAATCATATCTTGTCTTTTGGATTTTGGTGAACCACTTTGATATTCAATGGTTGAACGCTTACATATGTATCATCCTCCCCACATGCCATCTTTTTTCAAAATAAAGCTTGTCTTTTTCTTGAAAACCTTTGAATTATCTGTTCTTTGCTCCTTTGTTCTTCATCTTTCGTTCTTAGTTTTTTGGTCATTGGCCTTACGGATCAAGTATCCCTTCTAGTGGAATTGTGGGTCACATACAATTCTTCCACCTATACGTGTTTATGAATTGAATGCAAAATTTGATCACAAAATCAATTAAGAGAACATTATTGTAGATAATCAAAAGTGTTTTATGATCTTATACCCTAATACACGTTCTATACAGTATATATTGGATACTCAAGGTAATATAGTTCAAATAGGAAACAAATAAGATCAAATCACCACAAATAACGTTTCGTAATCTATCACCCTACAGGGTTGGTAATTCATCACTAAAGTTTGTTTGTAATTTTCAGTTTTGTTTGATTATGAATTCATCCAAAAGTATTCCAAGAATACCTTTGTCAATTTCTCAACCTCCATTGCACACCGAATGTGAGCCAATCTCTCAACAATCTCGACCCTTGATGAAAACATCCGGTCAACTAAACAATCTTAAGCTCTACATACTCACCGCATGTCATTATCTCCACTACTTAACCATTTTCTTGCAACCACCACCTCTTCATCAAGATGAGCATAATGAATATGAACTTTATTCGAATTCATCCAAAACATCCAATTTTGATAAGACCCCATCCAGACGCTTTTGGACTAGCCAATCCGACAATCCCACAACTTTGGTCGCACCTTTGTTGATGACCCTTTTACCACCATCACTATTCCCTTTGCAAATGATACCCCATTGACTACCGATGAAATCACCATCCCTTGCCAACTATGATCTTATTACTACTAATATTAATCTTAAAAACACCTTGCCACCATGCGCACGTGCAATCATTAATTTGAAGAATACCGAAGGTATAACCTTCTCTTCACCTGTAGAATTAACCCTTTCCGTAGCTCCATATACAATTGCACTTCCTTGCAACTTATAGATGTTATCCTTTATCTTCTTGCCTTCAAAAACCAAGAAACCCTTCGTTAGCACCTTCAACACTCCACCTTGACCTTGAAAGGGTACATTTGTACATCACACCGATATAAATAAATAAAGTTCTTCCTAAGGCCTTGGACGTGCCTCGCTTCCTTTAGTTCTTTTGAACTACTACGTGTCTTGAGCTTCACCATTTTAATACTTGCAACCTCACACACCATGTTATCACCCATGCAAACTGAACACCCATTGATTGCCTTGTACTAATGAAAGTATACCATATTTGAACACATATAGTAAAAATACCCCGAATCCAAGATCTAACGATTCGAGTCCTTGACCGAACTGTCCACGCTAGCAAGTGCATCCCCAATATCCTCATCCACAAGATGCGCCAATGTACTCACTTTCAACGAAGGACACGCTGACTTGAAGTACCCTTCTTGTCCATAATTCCAATGTCCTTTTGAATTTTCATTTGAAGTTTTTTTTTTGCCGCCCCTTTTCCTTGACTGGCCATTTTGCCTTTTACCCTCCACCTTAAGAGCGGAGCCTAATGATTTTGGAGCACTATCCATCTTTTGAGTTTTCTCATTGATGATAACATCACACACTTTATTAAACTTCAACTTAGTTTTCCCCGCTGCTCCACTAAGAGTCATGAACAAACCTTTCAAATTCGTTGGTAGCGAGGCTAACAAAGTCAAAGCTTTAATCTCATCATCAAAATCAATCCTAATAGAGCTCAATTGGGCGATAAATTTCTTGAGCTTGTTAGCATACTTCAAACCCGAAGCACCATCATCTATCTGAGTATTAAATAAGCGTCAAATATAATATACCTTATTTACCAAGGAAGGCTTTTCATACATCTCTGATAATACTTCCATGAAAGATATGGTTGTCGTATTGTCCGCGACATTAAAGGCTACATCACATGACAAACACAACCTTAACACCGCAACAGCCTTGCAATCCAAGACTTCCCACTTATCTTGTTTCATATCCTTCAACTTCTCCTTCAACGACTTCCATGAATCCTTCTCATAAAGAACGTTGGTGATTTGCATCTTCTAGAAAGCAAATCCTACCCATTAAATTTGTCAATCACAATCTTATCCCTTGAGTTCTCCACATTGATTTCTTATAAAATAACAAGCTCTAAATCAAGAGCTCTACCCCAAGTACAAAGCCTATCCTTTGATACCACTTGTTATGGATAATCGGTCCCTAACAAAGTTGGGGTAGAACCAATTATCCATGCGAGACCACAAAAGTGACAATAACGAAAAGAAAATCACCAAAACATCAAGCAAGATAACAAAACAAAACCAATAACAAAAGAGAAAAAACACCGCCGAAATAACTGGAGAAACCATTAATGGTAAAAACCCCTCAACCTTTATTATAACTAGATAAAGGTTACAATAAATACTCCCACTCAACACCTAGATACCCAAGAATTTGCCTTGAGACAATCCACTAAGACTAACACTTTGATTTTTCCCGTCTCACACCTCTTTAGGATTTTCTCTTTTGAAAACCCTTCAAAATACTCTCAATAATGATTAGAGCCTCAAAATTATAAGTGCTTTTTGATCTCTTAACCCTAATACACATTTTACATAGTATATATATGGGGTACACAAGGAAATAGAACCCAAACAAGAAACAAAATAAACTTAAATCTTTAACGATTAGATTTTCGTGATTTATCACTCTGCAGGATTGATGATCCATCACCAAAGGCTAATTGCAATTTTCAATTTTGTTTGTTTCCAAATTCAACCAAAAATATTCCTAGAATATCGTTGTCAATTTTCTAAGCTCTGTTACTCACCGGATTTGAACCAATCTCCTAACAGTAACTACATTTGAGTGCTAGAAGTCTGTATGACAAGTGAATATTTATTTGTTACTAAACAAAAATTTCTTTCAAGTTTGCGATTGGGAAATCTTTTCCTAAGTAAATTATTGATGGTTTGATACAAAAATCCCCTTTTTTTCTGCTATCTAAACCAATCAGTACATGGATACAAGCTTGTTTAGGTGCCTAACTCTTAGCATTAGTACAATAAGGTGCATACTTACGAAAAGGAAAAGTGTTACCAGTTGCATGTATCGCAATTGCATCATATACACAATCGATCTTTAGCATGTATAGTTCAACCACCATTAATTATAATTTCTAGTGTTGCGGTTGTTACAGATGTGTTGTATTTAGCATTTCTCTTTTAATAATTTTGTTAAAATGCAACGATATTCCTGTGAAAGCTATATCCCAGTCTTCTCAAATCTATGCTCATCTATCTTATCTAAAATTCAAACGAGTTGTTCAAGTAACACCTTTATTATAAATAAATAAATAAATAAGCAAATGTTTATCGTACAATTATAATTGGTGGAACAATTAATATTGAGTTAGATCATAACTTATTTGCTTACAAATGATGCTTTCTGGGAGAAAATAGATCTCGACATAAAAATACCCGAAAGCATTTGATATTCTGCGCAAGTGAAGCGATCCCTCACGTATCTATTTCACGACCCTTATAGGATTATGCAATATATGATGGTTAGGGGACAACATATTCGTGCTTAGAAGGCTTTATTTGCAATCTCCGATTATAAACGTTCTCACTATCAAGGGCACATATTCTTTTGGCTTCTTTTTCTTCCTTGTTCGTTGAAGTTAGCTTGTCTAGCTGCTGTTCAAAAAAAGCAAATATTAAAATTGCGATTATGTAATTTTCCTAGTAGAATCTTCAAAAGTCCCCAAATTTTCATTTTAGGCCACAAAGAGATCCGTGACAAAAGAAATGTCGCACTTTTCAAGGTTCAAAATTTTCTATTTAAATATTCTTACCCCAAAAACGTTGTTATACGCAATAGAAGTAACCTTTGAATGTTTCATTCGTAATCGCACAAAGAACAAAAAGTTGAAAACGAAATTCATGTAGAAGCAAGGTACTTGATTTCTTAAAAGCACGAAATTGCCTTTCTGTCTGAGTAAATTAGAAGTTATTTTTAATACACTAAGCACCAAAAGAAAACAAATTCACTTGGAATAATTAGATGACATGTTTTATTAGAAGAGAGCCATTAGAATTTCTTGAAAATATATGTTAACATTCAATTAAAATCAAAATGAGATTATTAATAGTTAATGACAATGGTTCAATAGCTATTTAGCTCATACTCGAATTTTGTAAGGGGGTTACCTCCTTCAAGGAAGAATGTGCCTCATGTTCAATCTTGTGTACCGTTTCCAAGGTGAGCCCGTACCATTGATCTATCCAAGCGAAACAATTCCGGTGACTCTCGAGGAAAAGTGCCCTTTCACCCTACCGATGTAAATCAAAACCAACCGTTAATATGTCGTTGGGTAGCCAACTAATGATACATATTTGCTTCCTTTAAGCCCCAAACTTGGCAAACATAATTGTAGTTTACCAAATGATATGTATTAGTGATAGTGCTAATATAGATACAAAAGCCAATGGTTAGCTTGTAATTTTCAATATTCTAGAATGTTCTCTTATGTGTGTATACGTAAATCCCTATCATAATGAATTGAGCTGATAATTATGTTTTCAATACATTTTTGCATAATTATGATACTAAAAATAAAATTATCAGCTCAATTCATTATAAGAGGGAAAACTAGTGTATATATATATACACACACACAAACATAGGAGAATATTCTAGAATATTGAAAAGTTACAAGCTGGCCCTTGGCTGTTGTATTTATATCAGTACTATCACTAATAATATGGATTTATTAATAAGAACCCCCTTAAGCATGTGTCTTTTCTATTGCAGCACTTTTTTTTACTCATAAGAGGCCACCAAACTAGCCAATAGAACACCAAAAAAATCGGGCATAATTGAATATGCCATTAAATCTATCGACTTTGCAAACAAAAAGCACACTCCTCAATCTGTGCTTTTGTGCTATTGAAATTGATAACTGTAGATTTTAGAATTTGAACTCCAGTTAATGTGACCAGCCCAAAACAACTCAAATTTGGACGACTTATAGCTTATATCTAGTCAAAAAAGGCTAAAGATATTTTCCATATTACGAATCAGTAAAAGTTTGGCTTAATATTGAAAGTTGAATAGACAATACCGCAAGCAAAGTTTGTTCGAGTTTATTGCCAAAGCCCCAGTATGGTGCATCAATTATCACCAACTTGTACGCTGTCATAATTGGATTACACTGCTTCTGAAAAACAATATAGAAGAGAATAAGGGGTGCTAAAATTGATGAGAACGAAATTCAAAAAATCCAGCTCATATTATTAATTTAACACTGTACATTCTTTGATGCACTATCAGAAAATAAGGAAAAAGTAAGTATCACACAGTTTTTATCTTTCCTATTTATTTTGCTTAAAGTGGGAAAAAAATAGTCATCAATAAAGCTCTTTTGCAATCCATGTCATAGAATTGATTCGGTTAGGTTCCCCATTTTGATGAAATAAAATGGACCATGCTTCAAATTTATCACAAATCCAGACCAAAAGAATATCACAAGATGCATATGATGTATCTAACCCAAAAAAAGCTACGCACTCTCATATATGTATTTAAATGATATTGGTGGTGTTTAAAGTTCTAACTCAAGTTTTTTATTGGTTAAGATTACGTAAACCTCCATTGCGACTTGGGAGGTATGGGTTCATACATTGAAAATAATCTCTCTTAAAAATAGGGTAAGAATTCATGCATTCGACCCTCTCCAGACCTGTAACGCGGGGAACTACAGAGTTGTCCACATGTACAGACACTCACACATATATAAATACATATATAATTTAAGCATAGCACAATACGCGCAAAAGTAACTGCAAATTGGTCAATATATAAGTGTAATTGCTAACTTCATTTCGAAAATACACTAAAACGGATCTAACTACCTGCCATCCTTTGGTCAGTGGGCCTCGACCTGTCTTCATTGATTTAAATTTGGACAAATCGATATCGTCTGTTCCAATTAAATAGCTCCAATAATCTCTTTCTGTTGAAGCAATGTCGATAAACTCTACCTGCCTCGCCGCTAGTTGTTCTTTGTTAAGTCCGTGTACCTAAAACAATGTCACACGAACAAAATTAAGAAACTCCTTTTTTATTTTCTGGCCAATATCAAAGACTTGTTTCCATTGAATAGAAACTAGTAGATTATTATAAAAGTTAAATAAATGAGTTTTAAGTTACTTACGTTCTCCGAACACCCATTATCAGCTTTGTGGACAGTTTCAATTGTCATAATCGACTTGCTGAAGCATGGACACTGGACAAATGCTACGTCGGTAACTTGGTTTGGAAATTTTAGCAAAACTCAAGAACAATGATGAAAATTATTACCTTTATAACTGTATAGTAGATACCGAGAAAGAAATAAAAACAAAGAAAAAGAAAACCCATCAGTACATGTTCAAGAACAAAATTAAAATTTCGTAAGACAATTACAAGGCGATAACCTGATTT
Organism: Embelia ribes; assembly: GCA_001753735.1. Taxonomy (NCBI): domain Eukaryota; kingdom Viridiplantae; phylum Streptophyta; class Magnoliopsida; order Ericales; family Primulaceae; genus Embelia; species Embelia ribes. Next base: position 12,823 of record MKEJ01000001.1, read on the forward strand.
GCATATCGGATATGCATTCCATGCTTCCTCTTGCACTATAAGTGCATCTCGTTTAGCAAAAGTAGTGAGCCAAGCAGGAACTTTGCTGCAAAAAGTATACCATTGAGAAGGAAATGCCATTACTATGCTAAAAATTTGATGCTCCTTAGCACTGTTAAGTAATTTCATCAAGTACATTGGTCAACTATGAGATAATTGACGACAACTTATTTAGGGCTTGTTTGGTTATAACTTATTAGTTTGTTTGCTTAAAAGCTAGATATCATTTTGTTGCTCAACTTTTAGTTATTTTATCCAAAAGAAACTGAATGTTTTAAGCTGTATGTATCAATTATTTTCTCAGGGTTTGTTTGGTTGCAGTTTTTAAGCAAATGAGGTGGTTTATTTCTAATTAGAAAAAAAATTGAATGCATACAATTTAAAACTTCTAATTTATTTCGATCAAAATAGCGAATAGGCTCAGTTTAAAAATGAGCAGCTAAACATTGTCTATTTAAGTTGCAATCAAATAAGCCCTCAGACAAGATCTAAAGGTGCAATCAAACGAATCCTTAGAGAATAACGACGGTAACAAAGGGGGACATATGTTGCAACAATTGGCTTCTATAGGATCTAAAGTCCCTTGATAAAGTAAAGGTTAATGTGGTAAGAGTTTTGAGTAAATCATCTTAGAAGTAAGTGGAATTAACTTTGAAAGGGAACAATTTAGTACCAGTAGACAGTAGTCACCATTTGCGTAAATCTCTCTTATGTTGACATTTACAGTGTTAATCAAAGCTAATCAATTCAGTTAATTTATTGCCATACTAGTATCGCAAGTAGAACTTATACAGATGATACATATATAGAAGGTCCAATGCATAAAACTCTGACATTGGCGGGTCTGAAAATAGCCAATGTACACAACCTAATGTATTTCAAGAGAGAATGTTTCTAATGAGACAAATTCATGACCCACAAGTCGCAATGGATGTATGTGTGATCCTAACTTATAAAATCAATTTAGGATTTTAAATAATATTAATATCAATTTCACCAGCAACTGAACACGGAACAATTATGATAATAAGATGCCATATAAATATCAAGCCATCTCCTACATCAATTTTAGGAGAGGGAGAACATGATACTATTATCCAAAAAATGAGACAAGAAATGTAGTACAGTAATGATATGCTCACAAAAATTGTAAAAATATTAAGTGGTTTGCATCCTGAGCTTTGAATTTTCCCTTACAAATAGGATCAATATACTTGATCAAATCTCATTCTTTTATAGTTTTGGTGCATGATTGTCTATAAACGCATCATTTTCGCAAATAATATTTACCTGGTTTGTGATGGCAGTGATGATCCCAAGAGGAAGAGTGAAGACAAAGGCAATCACACAGGCTAGTAAAACACCCCACCACGGCAACTGAAGCTGATCAATGTAGTACTCGCAGGCAAATATGGTCACAGCAATGTTTAGTACAAGGATCAACCAGAACCACCATTCGGGAACTTGCTTGTAATGTCTCATTAGTTTGGTGTGTATATCTGGCTTCTTCTCCTTGAAACTTGATTTGCTCTGCTCCCAAATTTCCCTGCATTGTTTCACCAGATTAAACTAATTTTCATTTGGCTATAAACCTATAAATAGAAATTTTTGTGATATATAGAGATGGAAGGCTCTCGTGGTTGCTCAGGATACTAATCACAGACCTGCATCCATAAATTCGATCTCTTTGAAAATAAAATTTCAATTTTATTGGCCTAAGACATAATTTTTGCAGCTGAAAACAAAAAATGATGGGGAACAAGATAATAACTTTTTCTTATTGTATTCTAGTGATAATCGAAACGCCAACTCCATCTGGTGTTTCAGTTGATAATCTTAAGTTCCAAGAAACTTAAGCCGACTTTGTAACTTTTCAAGTCCTAAACAACTCATTTTCTAGCAAAACAATAATTTTATTTTAAAACACACCAAGAATAGACAATGAAAAAAGTGCATACTTTATTATATATACCGTGACAGTATTGCTTTATTACCTTCCGTGAAATAGCATCACATGAATAATAGTAGCAGTGAGAGCAGCAAAGCCGACACCATAAGACATCGCGAAAAACGTACTCAAATAAAGCGGCCCTTCCTTTTCATAAGTAGCAATATCAAGGTGGAAATTAGAGTCAATAATGCTCGTAATATTGTATACTGAGCCATTAGCCCGGAACAATTCATCCGAAAATATAGGAAACGTTTTTGCTTTGTACACATTGAGCCAGTAGCATATAGGGATCAACACATACATGAAGAACGCAAACCCAACAGCAACGTTGGCGGTAGCAAACCACGGGCTTGCTAACGGGCTCCCAAGGTAAGAGGAGATTGTGGACCAGTCGAACCCGAGAGCACCTATTCCGAGACCGTATAAGCCCGAGCCGAGTTGTTGGGCGAGGACGGATTTGGGGAATATCCAACAGACCCATGAGAAAGAAGTGAGCATTTCAAAGAGGTAGCCTGGGAAGACATAGTAAGCAAAGCTACAAGTGAGGGCTATGAGGAAGAACTGTATTCTTGTTAATCCTCCTTTGGGCCTTTCCTCTTTCTCGTGTAAAGCCCTGTAATTAATCAGATTGTAAAATGATTCACGTAACAATAATCGTGAATCCATATTATGTGGCCAGATCACATGCGTCGATCATATTTTCAAGGAGAGCACGAATATTCATGTGTTCGTACATGATTTCTTATATTCACGTCCATGGGGGTGTCTTCTTCATGGTGAATTGGTCGTTGATTTTCGAATCTACTATTAAATTTTTTTCTCATCATTAAGAATGTTGGTCATTCACGTAGAAAATGTAATGTGTGATTGGGGTATGTGTTTAAAAGAAGGTAAATGGTTCATTTTATCCTATTTTAATCTCATTTCAATTTATTCTCTATCATTTCATTTATTTTAATTTATCCTCCACCATTTTATTTTGTTAATCAATTTAACATTAAAGCTAAAACCCTTGATTATTTATCATGAAAGAGTCATTCTTGAAGTGGAATCAGCGGATTTGAACATGTGACTTAGATTCTCAAATATTATTTTATAAGTTTTAATAATTTCACAAAATCTTTTATCATTTTACTCATTTTATTAATTTTTTTGTAATTTTATAACTTAAAAGTTGAAAATAAATATTTTCGTTCTTAGAATTTTAAAAAAGAAAATCCATTTTTAAAATCATATTCCAAAAAAAAAAATTGGGTCTCGGCCATTTTATATTCCAAATCTAAAAATACATCTTTTTTTACAAATGCTTAACGGTGTTACTATGGGGTTGAACTGACTAATGAAATAAAAAGATAGGGAGTAAATTGAAATAAGAGAAACAATAGGGGTAAATTTAAACGAGACTAAAGTATTGTGGGTCAAATGAAATATTTTAAAAGAAAAACGTTAGAAGTCGTAAATCCTAAATGGGATGTTACTAGCAGGCTACTCACAATTATAGAATTTAGCATCCTTCTCTAGTAAAAGAATTTAGGATAAATTACATATTGCCCCCATGAGGTTTCTGATAATTTCGGAAACCTCCTACACTGTTTCTCATGAGGTTTGGTGGCCAGTGATTGCAGTTTACTCTGAACGTTTCCGGGAGCAAAATGAAAGTAATATTATTTATAATAAATAACTCAAAAATATACTACCATACCCCTTAAATAGTAACTTTTATATATATATATATTTTTTTTTGTTAAAAAAATTATTTTTTATAAATATAATACACTTTATTAAAGTTATTATATTTTCTTTAATCATACCTAATATTAAGTCATAAATTAATAAAATTAGAAAATTAAGTGATGGTAATGTGGTACTTATACAGCAAAATCTAACTTGGGTTATAAGTGGGGTCAAAGTATACTTTCTAAACGTTTTGGGGCCAATATGAAATTGTCAGAAACCTCATGGGGTAAAGTGTATTTTACCCTAGATTTTAAAAGTTTTGTAATTTTTTCTTTTTAATAATGATATTCATACCAATTATTTATATCAATTTAGCCACACAATACAAATTGGTATGAATATCATTATTTTTTTATAAATAATCAAAATTTTGAAATGTTGGATTACTTGCCAGGGATTCCGCATTTTGATCTTTCCTACAGTATGCGATCTCATCCTCAACTAATCTGGATATAAACTAATTTAAAAGGGAAAATAACCATTTATTTCTTGTTTTAGTTATTTGTTAAATTTTTCATTCATATAATTCTATCCACCTCCTTTATTTTGTCTATTGAAGGCATTTTATTCACCTCTTGTTTATCTAGAAATCACATTTGCGAAAATTTATAAAACAAATGACGTTTTTGACATTTTCGAATATTTCATCCAGCTCTTTTTTATTTTTAAAATTTTATTTTATAATAAGAAATTAAATAAATGATTATTATAAAAGGTACCGTGTGATTTCTGGTCATGTAAAATATCCCATCTACTTGTGTTAACCTTATTAGCATTAATAATATATACATATAATAAATAGAATTTTTGGGAACTTTAATAACACTGGAGCCCAGGGCGAGCGCCTCGTTGTCTTGCACTAGGGCCGATCTTGAAGTACAGTGCAAAGAAATTATTTACAAAAATTTAAAAATATTTACATAATTATATTTTGTGCATTGGACTTTTCTTAACAATAATACCAATGCACATAATCTAAACAAATAAACATTATTACAGTTTGGATAAAAAATCATTTTGCATAACTTTATATGAGCTATTGCATATATATATATATATACACACACTACTAGAGTAGAGCCCGAGCAATACGCCGGTTGTGTGTATTATATTTTTTTATATTATATTAATTTTAATTATTTTATAAAAAATTTGATAATTTTTTTTTATATATCTTCTAATGTTTCAATTTTTTAAATTTTTTTATAATTTTATAAAAGATTGAATTATGTAGAATTTATAGTATTATAATATTTTTACAAAAAGATAATATCTATTTATATTAATTTTGAGTATGTGAAAATTATTCTTGATTAGGATAATATTTTAAAAATTTATGAAGAATCTTATATGGAAAAGAATCAATTTATAAAAATATTTATTTATTAAAAATATTTTGATTCTTAAATATAATTTTAATAATTTTTATTATGTTAAATTATCATATAATTATACATAAACATATATGTATATTTTGGGCGATATGTGCTCTTATAACAAATTTAGAATTAATAAATTTTACTATGGTAAATTGATGTATATGTAT
>MKEJ01000004.1:0-18132 GCA_001753735.1 Embelia ribes
AACAAAGTTTAAAATTCACAGTTGAGCAAAAAATGGAAAATTCGGCCAACTCAGGCAAAAAATCAAACAACAAAAATAAACGACACCAAATTTAACGTGGTTCGGCCAACTGTGCCTACGTCCACGGAGAGAAGTTAAAATTTATTAAAATTACTCAAAAATGAGTGTAAAAATTCTTACACAATTTTGTAGTCACTTGACAACTCTCACAGAGCAATAAATGCTCTCCACACACATATTTATCTCATTGTTTCTCTCGTGCTTTGGTGTAGTTGGTGTGTCAAAACACATACACACACTTGCTGCATAAATGAATTGCCATTTATAGCAATTCAAAGAAAACAAAAAGACATGTTTCATGCCCAACCAAAACACGTGAACACAAGAGGAAGTTTAGATGTGAACTTGGCCCCTCGATATGGCCCATCATTTTTCTCTCGTGGTTTGAAACTTTAGTTGTTTTTGCATTTTTTGTAGTGATTAATACAATTCTTGCTAATTGCTATTTCAATGGTGGTGGTGGTGCATTGATGTTAAGTGATAACTAAAGGTTCAAAAAGTATGCTTAGTGTTTATTTGTAAGCTTTTATATCTTTTGCAATAATATAACAAGTAAAATAGAAGTCGGCCCATCAATTCCTAATTTGTTGAAGTAATTAGATAAGTAAAAGTTGAATGAATGTTTACCTAATCTATTTATGCTAGAAAAAAGTCAATAAGTTGATTGTTTCCCTCGTAAGATCGCCTGAATGGTTGCGAAGCTAAAAATGTGACGATTGGTATCAAATGGACAAACAATTCCTAAATAGAGTTATTTCATTAACACCCGGTCTGCACACGTCCGTCCATGTGGGAATATGAATAATTCCCCTATGAGATATTGGAATACTTTTAATGGTTACTAGCACTCGTACTCAAAATTAAGTTGTTCACATATTATTTTAGTTCTTAATTATATGATAAATGACTATTTGTTAGACTATAAAAAAACAAATGTTTTAAGCATAATAATATCGTTCTTGTGCTATCTCCATTTTCATGGAAACATTGTTCCATATAAACAAACAAAAACTAATTTCTATAGCTTTACAGGTATTTTCTAGCAAGGAAAAATCATCAAACACGTTCTGAGACTATTCTGTCAGTCTAACATGCTCGTACATACTTTCAAATTTGGATAAAAAGAACTCGAACTGTAACATTATTATCTATTTCATAGGTGTCATGTAACGAAAGGTGATGTTTCTGATGGTGAAGCAATTAATCAACCTAGCATCTATAAGTAATCACGTTAATTAAAACATGATTATCATGAATCTAGGATTTGATTATGAGATTTTTTCTCTTGTACTTTGCAGGAATATTTATGTGTACTTTTATTTCGTGGAGTCATATCACAAAAAAAATTATCATCATAAATTGTACAAACACTCTTGCAATTTTTTACGAGAGAAAATATTCACATTTCAGCAAATGCAGTGCCTTATTTTTTAAGTAATTAAGAGATGTAGAAATTATGACTGGTGGTGGTAATTTTTCACAATTCTTAGGCAATATTTGAATCAGTCGCAAATATGTCACCAACTTATCCGAGTCGATCATGGCACATAAGCATAGGCGTGGCTTATGGACGGCACATTAGTCACACGAATAACAATTGCATTTAGTTTATTTCCTACATTCATTTATTAAATATGAAAATTGTAATATAGTCATTTTATATTCTATTTCTTTTAAGAAAGTGCCTTTAGAGGAGTCAATGACGTTACCCGTAGGGCTCAAAAGAACAAATAAATGTGACAAACTGGCCCTGCAAAGCCTGAGTGGATAAGTAAAAGTAATATTCCATTTATCACAATTATTATAAGTTGAAAAACATTATAAAACGTAACAAATGTGCATATTTTAATTCATGTAACAATATTTAAATCAAAAAGAGACAAACATCTCTAAAAGAACTGGAATGAATATAACATAGATCATCATTAATGAACAACGCAAGCCACCCCACTGGTTAGCATTATTGATGCGGGCATCAATCCTTATCTTTTATTTTTAGCAATTTATCTTTATTAGTTGTTGCATTTTATTTTCTTAAGATTTGATTTAGATTTGATTAGGATTTAAGATTGTTTCCTTATCTAGTATTTCCCTATTTCTCATTATAAATAAGGTAAGAGTGTAACGTATTAATTAGTTTTGATTGATTGTACGATATCTATAGAATTAAAAAAACTTATATATAAAATATTTAAATATAGAACAGAAATAAATAAAAAAATCTTATAATATAGATTTTTGGTATTCAGAATACTTAAGTGATTGAGAAAATTGTGACAAAAAAAGAAAATAGTACAAACTTAATCTACTTACTATAGCTGGCAATGAGCCGAACTGCTCGGGAACCGCTCGATCTCGGCTCGATGAATACTTGGCTCAAGTTCGGCTCGAATGTAAATGAGCCGAGCTCTAACTCAATTTGGAGCTAGATAATGCTAGCAAACCGTACTTGATCATAGAATAGCTCGGTTTTTTAGACTCACGAGCTACTCAAAATAAGTAGAATATATAATTTTATTCGTATATATATGTTTATGTCATTTGATTAATAAAATAAATAAAATTTTCTTAAAATAAATATTAAAATGTCTCATTAAAATTCATTTTGCCTCTATTAATTTCTATCATCAATAAATTATCATAAATATTTTAATCATTTCGTATTTAAAATTGACCCCAAAATTATCAAAATTTTATTAGCATATAATACTTTCGGAATTAAATATGTTGTTTGCGAAATTTTGCATAAAAATAGATGAAAATCTAAAGAAAAATCTATAAGGAACTTAAAATATGTAAGATTGTTACGAATCACATGATTCATGAGCTGCTCGGAACTATTTGACTTCGGCTCGAGTTTTGCTCGAATGCTAATAAGTGGAACTGAGCTCGAGCCAGGAGTTTTTATTGACAAGCCGAGCTTGAGCACTCTAAAGTTCAGCTCGGCTCGATTTGGCTCGTGACCACCCCTATTACGAAAAGAAGGGAGGTGAATTTTTTACTCATACAGTACAGTTGGGTCCCAATATAATGTAATCGGAGCCCATATGCCATAAATAACCAATATGGTATACCTATTAATTACTTTTTGCCATTATTAGTAGCGAAATAAAGATAAAATTTTTGCCTTTTTTGCTGCTACTATTGGTGAATTCGATATCCTAAAATTTTAAAATTAGTGAAATATATTCTATGCAATTCGCCACTGTAATTGGCGAATAATGTGAGTTAAATGTTCAAATCTCTAAACGCTCTTTTCCCACTGCCATAATAAATTGATAAATTATATTAAGAGAAATAGCAATAATTTGCTAGTGCTAGTAGCAGTTTATGAGTAAATTCTTAGTAATTCACTATTACTAGTGACAAAATGTACAAATTAAAATTTTCATTTTTACCATTAATAATAACGAATTATTAAAGAATTTTAACAGTTTTTTACCATTAACTGTGGCAAATGCCAAAAACCCCTAAAAGAGGTGGACCCAAACGCTTTATAGACTTTTGTGCAAAAATTTTGGAGGCAATAAAAGTCAGCTTCCTTCATTTGTTCTAAAATAAGAACTAAGTTTTTAGAAATTGAAAATAAAAACTCTTCCCCAAACAAATTTTTTGCATTTGGAAACAAAAAACTAAAAGAGGAATGTCAACCAAACAGCACCTAAATTTTTTTCATTAAATAAGCTTGCCTCGACATATCACAGATGCAATTTTCAACACCCGTACTTGTAACTGTTTCCATTTGAAACGGGATAAAACAAAAAAAGTGACAGTACCACTGCTTGAATAGGAGGGGGAGGGAGACAACAAACCATTCATATACTCAATAGTTATAATGATGAAGGGACTGTAATCATGAGACAATGGGCTTACTTATATCATAAAAGCACATAAATATATTTTTTTGTTAAATGTGAAAAAATATACTTTCAAATAATACTTATAAGTATTGTATGTGTGTTTGATAGAAATTGAAAATTGAACAAAAGTTAGGATACAGCATTACATACACCACCGAATTGTTACCCAAATACTCATTAAATTATAGTAATACTTTTCCTAGAAAAGCTAGGCACTAAATTGATTGCCACAAAACTTGTTGCAACACCATTTATAAAACCAAAAGAACAAACATAGAAACCAAAAAAAAAGAAAAATAGAACCCACCGCATTGAATTAATTAAATAATCTATCTTTAACTCAATAACATAAAATTTCAAAAAGAAAATCCCTCAAAAGCTAATAGCTCGTAAACACAAGATAATATACTTTTGAAGCCGCAGCTTTCAACTTGATGATGGAGATCAAGTAGCAGCAGATTTCAACTTGAGCACCGTCCTTAACAAAAAATAAACGTCTTCTTCCTAGACTTTATCATCTTTTTTGCGTTCCCAGCTCCGACAATTCTCTCCAGCTAGTTATTAAACAAAATTGAGAATGCCGTCAAAAAATACTCCCGAGACTTGAATCAAAGCAAATATAAGTAGGCAACTAAAACAACTACTAATATCTCAGAAACTTGTCTTTATCAAGTCCACATCTATAGCCTATACAGATCATACAAATACTATAATCCTGATAAGCATGTGATTGATATTACATCTATTGCACACGAAGTATAGAAAATTACCCGGAGCTCATCAAACTGACTAAATAGTATACTGCAGGACAAGCCACGAGACCCTTCAAGCATATTAACAATCTGCAGGAAACAATTAAACAATTTTCACTTATCTGAGTGCATAAAAGAATAACAAAATGCTTCCGCATATTTCAAACTTTACCTCAGGGTAAAACTCCTTTCTCTCCGGAAGAGAATAAATTATTAACTTCTGAACGCCACGAATCTGAAGAAATTTAAGAAACACAAGTATGAGTACATGTATCAACAAAAAGTTTGTTTTAAATACCTAAAGTGTAGAAAATATACAAAATCCTCTTATACGAGCTAGATGTGATATCCATTTCTTAGTTTTGGGTACGTATGAAACTATTGCAATTTCTTGTCATACTAAAAGACTTGCTGAGTGTTGAAGATAATAATTAATAAATGTGACTCTTCCTACAGCTTAAACTTCCCTTAACATGGTATCAAAGAAGATTTAAGGCCCTTGGTTCAAGTCTAATCGCTAACAGAGAGCAGTCTAAGGTCATGGGTTCAAGTATCATCACTACCCGATAAAAAATTGAGTAGCACTTGTTAGGCTAAAAAATGACTACAAGTGAGGGGTGTTTTGAAGGTAATAAATAATAAATTCACATCTCGCTAGCAACATGAGCTTTAAGGTGAGATGTTAGCTTGCAAGTTTATGCTGAGATGGTAGCTTGCAACTCTCTTAGCATAGATGACAAAGGACACACTTTTGTAATGAACTTCAGTAAAGCGAAGTTATGTGAATACATTTGAATTAAAACAAAAAAATTCACAACCTTAAATCTGTGAAAGAAATGAGATCTCTCAGTGAGAAGCATAATCTTCCGCTTCCCCTCGAAAAACCAATTCCGTGCACGAGAAATGTCTCGGTTATTTTTGTACCTGAATTCGTAGCGAAGCAACAGAATTAGTTCCCAAAAGTGGGTGGTTAATGTTAGAATCAAATAGAAAAAAATCCAACTCAAAAACAAAAGCAAGAAAGAAAGGTTTTTCTTACTCATCAAGTTGACAAAAGGATGCGTTTTGAGATTTCAAAAAAGACCGTAGTCGAACAAATTCCAAGTAAGAACTAATAAATAGCATAACCCCACCCTGCAAGTGCACGTTCAGGAAGAGTTTGAGAATATAAATTTATTCATTGATGTATAGCACAGCGGTCTAGCAGCTGTTTAACGAGCAGAGCCGACCCAGATTTTGTTTGGCCCCGGCTCAGCTCCCTTGCAAGTCTCTATAACTACTCAAATAGGGCTCAAGCCGAGCTTTTAATGAATAGATAGATTATCATGTAAAAATCTCTAGCTCTGCCTATTTACAAAATGAATAGAGCTCAAGCAGAGTTCCTAAAACAATATTCTGCAAACAGCTAATAAGGAGCCCTTGTTTCCACTCTTGGAAACACTACCAATTGATTTTCGAGGTTTGAGAAACGTTCATACCTGAATGGAATCTTTGATCTTAGGGAACACCTGAAATTGGATTACTATCAATATAAGAAACATATAGCAGAAAATCTGAAAGAAAGACAACTTATTACGAGGGAAATGAACTAAATTGTACTTTTTGTGATTATAAAGAAAGGCTTTAGTTTAGGTTATAAAATGATGAGTAATGGTTTATTGAAGATATCTTTATTGAATAATTTTTAATATGGCATGGCAATCAAAACAATATTTTGAGCGAACATAAATATTGCAAAAGGTGGCCAAGTTGGATCTACACGCAACTCAAAAGCTATTTCGCGCAACTAGGGGAGAGTAATCCAGCTATCCTTTGGTCCATAAGAACTTATATTTGTAAGATGGGACCAGGATGGCTGCCATAAAAGAATTAAGGAAGGAGCAGNNAAACTAACATTTTTTTTTTTTTTTGAGCGAAGCATAAATATTTCCGAAGTTGGCCAAGTTTCTAAGTGCAACTCAAAAGTACGTCTCGCAACTAGGGGAGATTAACCCAACTATCCTTTGTTCCATAAGAACTATTTGTGAGATGGGACCAGAGGGGCTGCCATAAAAGGTTTACGGCAGTTGCAGCTTTAAAGAACTTGGCCAGCCATTTAACCAAATAGCTTATTAAAGAAAGTAACTGATGCAGATGATAATCCCCAAATTACTATTCTAACCAAGAACTTGGCCAGCTATTTATGGCAGCGTTCTAAGTAAGTATATGACAAATAATAGAAACAAATCAATTATTAACAGATTACTCAATCAACATAAGCTATTTGTGGTGTTTTCGTATTTAGGCACAATCTCCCACCTGTTCACCTAAACTCATCCCCAAATTACCTGTCCTTTTCTCTATCTTTAATTTCATCCCAAACAAGAAAACCTCAACAATCCAATGAAGTCCGAAATATTCTAGGCATTAGATCTTGCAATTACCAGTCTCAATTTGAGTTTGTGAAATTTAGGTTAAAGTTTTATCAACATTTTGAATTATTGGCGATCAGTTGTCTTCTTCGAGCAATTTGTCTTGTCTTCTCTTCGTCTCTATTAACAGATTACTAAATAAAATAATTTAGAAACGGAATACTAAAGAAGCTACCGTCTTGAAGATGGAAACAGAGAGAGAGGTGAAGGAAAGACATAAGATCTGTAGTTGGGCTGGACAGATGATTATGAATAAGTACAAAATTACCCTTCCCAAATGATTTTTTATTATTTGCTAATCAATTATTTTACAGCAACTGGATTGAAATGGAACGTCAATATCACGCAGACTACACCTGCCATAAATCTCACTTGGTGGTCACCCTCCTCCATGAGATATAAGAGACATTTGGTTAAGTTTTTGTGTACGTGAGTTCTAGAATACAATTTTAGTTGAACATTTTAAAATATTTGTTTTAACAAAACAGCTTTGTGAACAGCTTTGTGAACATCTTGAGCCCCTGAGATGAAAAGCCAAATGTATATAAATGCGCGCCGAAGGAATTCTTAAGTCAACAAAAAATGTCTCAAACCGAGAACCATAATAACATATTTTTAACTAAATCAAAACCAACATACTTAACACAAGCCACTTTTTTTTTTGGGGGGGTAAGTAAAATGTGTATTTAACTTATCTAGAATAGGGTCTGTCGACAAAATATCTTGGTGATTGATTGTTTCTCGAATTTTTAGATTTTATAAGTAAAAACATTAGACGAATCAATTATGACAGGTATAACTTCGATGGATTGAAGAATCTCAAATCCAAGGGCTTTCTTCCTTCAAATAGAAAAATAAAATAAAATTACATGCCTCTATTAGAAAAACACATTTTTCTTAACTTTGCAAGTAGACCAATCTAAACCAACAGAAAGAATAGAATAATTTGTTACATGCAAGCCATACCTTCTTAGCAAAATATTCGAATCGAGCATCATCTTCATCTGAATGTGATTCCGCATCAAAACGCTCATAAGTCTGAAAATTGAAAGTTAAGGTCATTCATGAGCAGGTAAGCACTCATACGATAATAATGAAGCAAACTGAATGGGATTTTAGACTAGAGTTTTTGAAATGAAAGCAATATAATCAAACAAGAACGATGATGATGCCAGTATTTTCAACAATGTATATTTCAAAAGCAAGAAGGAAAGAAAGATTATGTTGAAGCTTACACACCTGTTGTACTTCAAGTAATACTTTGGGAAGAACGCCTTTATACTTGGGTACCAACTTCACCTAAAAGGCACACAACAAATTAACAAACAGAAAACAAAACTGATAACAGTGTAGAGAGTTGAGACCTGAGGCATGTAACCTAGTTTGCAGACTTGGATAGAGATACAAAAGAAACAAACTGTATTGCAGGGTTCAAGTGAATAAATTTTGCCTCCAAAAAAAAAAATTCATATTGTCAACATGGATCGAAAAATTCTAAACAAAAATTCATAAAGCCAACAATACTTTTCCTTTCCCGAAGAGTAAATGGTTTTTATGTAGGCACCATATATTTAGCAGAATAAAAATGAAATCTTGCTTTCAAAATTTCGAAACGTTTCTTGCTTTCCTGTCATTTTCTTCTGAAATAAAAATATAATGATCAACCAATTCCAAAGAAAAAATTACAACCTTCAAATCAAATATTAGCAAGTGAATCGTTAACTGTCAACATTAAGCGGTTCAAAATAGGTAATCAGAATTTAAGTTTTCGTAGAAAATCTCCAATCTAAAGATTACCTAATAAAATATAAATGTCTTTCTATTGATTTAAAAACACTTTTCCAAGAACATGTGACTCAGTTCAATCTTCCACTCACCCTATATTTTAATAGGGGGCCTTTCATTTGAACCCAAAGTAATACTGAGAGCTTTGATATACACATAATATATGAAACATCTTAAACTCACAAATATATATATATATATATATATATAAGAAAAAAATAACAGATTCTAAAACAATAGAGGAAACAGAATCATCAGAAAATTGATCATCATTATACCAACTAGCTTTCAAAAAATCAAGTTAGATCTTTCATATGTGAATGCAGTAACATAATGCAACAATATCCTTCAGATAAAAAACCTTTCACCAATGCCTCATCCAAAAAAATTTGTTGCAATAGCCTTTAAATGGAATGTTACAATATTGTGCTTGAGAATATTTACGCACCTTTCCTTGGTAGTTAACACAATAGTGTCTGAACGAAGCGTTGATGTCTGGAAGTAGAAAATTGAAGAATAGTTTAGAATCAATTGAAAGACAAAGTCTCTATGCCACTATGCTTAAAATCCAAGATGTATGCTTATGGCATCACACACAAAGAGTGACCATTGACACTAACAACTGCTACAATGGAAAGAAGTAAAGTCGAAATCTAATGAAATCACCAATTGTTATGACCACAGAGGATTGAATCTATTCTCCATTCACTACAAAATGATATCCACACTTTTATTTATTCAATAAATAAATCATTTGATATTATATATCGTGAGGAGATTTATTAACAGGTAGTTTGGTTTGATTTTCATGCATAAAAAATTGTTAAGGAAATCTATTTAAGGATTTATTAACAGTCCCACAATAAGAAACTAGCTAGTGGAGGGAGAATGGAAGTGGAAATGCTGGAGCAAATTAGGGAATATATATATACATGAGAGCACCTTGAGAACATCTACTTGACAAGCTCACACACACATAAACTAGAAAGAGAAAGTTGCCGTCGTCAATGGTAATTGTGCAAAGCAATTTTTCTTAAACTGATTTAGGGTGCGTTTGGGACAAACCGGACTTTTAAAAAAGTCCATTTGTAAATGGACTTTGTAGAAGTGACTTTTAGAGAGAAGCACTTTCACCACAAATATGTTGTTTGGTGAACATTATCTTATAAGTTTTTTGGTATCTAAAACTCCTAACACATTTGGCTAATAACTTTAAACGGACTTATAAATATAAATCATATCACTTTTTATTTAACAATAATCATAATCAACAACTATACAAAATAGAAATAATTTTATTTTATAAATCAAGTTATTTATGCATATTCAAAACAAATTGAGATTTACCAGTAACAATCTGGTATATCCCCCGCCAAATAATACACACTAATTTGATGTGGTCATTGGCTATGAAACTTTAGCAAACTTTTTAATATTTATAACTTATTTAAAAATAATTTTGACATGTAATTAGCCAATGTAGTAAAATTCGATTATCCATCAATAAGAATAAATAAATAAATAAATAACAAGTTTGATTATTTAGCTAGTGAAAAAATTATTCAAACAACTAAAGTATAATCTTTTATTCTTTTCATCTCTCTCAAATCCCTAGCCAAGAACACATGTCAAACCACCAACATAGTGAATAATCATTAAATCGCTCAACCAAAACTTTTAGTGCATGTCACTGCTGGATGGGAGTTTCATAGAACATACTTCAGCAAATGAAACAGACAAACAATCATCCAATTGGAGAATTAACATTTGCATAACTGAGGCCAGAGTGAAAATTATTAAAATTCTCATTAGATTTTGGGATCTCTCTCTAGATTGGAGACTTCCGTCACCGTAATATGCGTTCAATGGCTGTAGGTGGGAGTCGGGAGCCAGAGTTGCAGAGGCGACCGGCGAGGCACATCTAAATCCCAAAGAGGGAGATAATAGAGAGATAGAGGGCACGGGTAAGTTGGGTGATGTGAGAGAGAGAGGATAGAGGTCAATTCTAATAGAGTGAAGTAATATATATAGGGATACAAGTCGTCTTATCTTACAAAGAATAAGGGCATAACTGTAAATTCGATGGACTGATTTTTCACTTCCCGAAAAGTGATTGTAATGGGCTTTTACAGTAACTACAGTTCTGGGTTTTTCCATAGTGGACTTTTAGCAACTTTCACTTCTTGATAAGTGCATAAAAAAATGTCCACCAAACACTTAAAATTTCTATAAATGGACTTCTCCCCCAGAAAGAACTTCTGATGGTGCTGCCAAATGCTACCTTCATTTAAAAAATGCATTGATGTTATCCGTGTGCATATATTATATGCATACAGGCTAGCAAAAACAAATGGAATCTTAATAGCGCGCACTAGTGGGTCTAAATTGAAGTTCAGAGGTTACGTCATCATTCACAACATATATGCCAGTGAGACGACCATGATGGCAGCGAGAGATACACCTCATGTATTTCAGCTTTGACCCACCTCACCAAACCCAATTGATGGGTAAAAAACAAAACTGTCCCCACCAATTTTTTTAATTTTGCTAGTATATAGCTAAAATTTGTGAATTAACTTGGCAAACAAAGGATCCAGGCACAAACTTTTTGCCAAGGTTTCACTGTTCTGTAGGATGCCATATAGATTCTTTTTAAATCATGCAGTACAAAAATATTAGATATATGTCTCAATGATTGGCCAGACATATTCAGAAACTCTTGCAGGTAGCAGTCCAAACCAAATACCTGGGGTTAAATAGGAGCCCAATATAATATTTTGCCGATAAAACTTTGCAAATCCATCCAAGTACCTATACAAGAGAAAAAGATTATTATTTTTTTTTTTCGGTTGGTGGGAAGGGTGGTGGGAGAACAAAATGATAAGGAACTAATAATATAAAAACAGCATGAAAGCCTTTTTATCAATATTCAGAAGATAAAGAAGAGCAAAGTACAAAAGATATACCACTGCCTGATGCGCATGATATTAGTTCCATGTTGCTTGGATGGCATGCAATTCAACTTTTCCAATACTGTATTTACATGATCCCAGTTCTGCATGAAGTTAATGAAAATTTGTCATTGCAAGAACATATATATTATTGGTCCAAAAATTGTTTAGGAGAAAAGGAAGGTCTGAACTTTGAGAACTAGCGACAACAAATACCTGCATCGTTATTACATCAGCATGATCCACAATTAGAACCTGTTGGCATATATTACATCAGTTGCCACCCCGAGAAAAGCAACCCAAAAATTAAATTAGGTTGGTTCTAAACATGAAAGAAGTTAATATAATAGTTAAAAGTATAAGCCATCATCTCATCTAAAAGCTTATGCTAATAGAGAGAAGTGAAAGAACATATATTGTATTAGTTGTCATCTGTGTTCTCAAACTGCTTGACATACACATATTAGAAAGTCGAACAGATGCAACAGAAAGATCAATCTTGGGGCATGGCGAGACTTGAATGGATATGCTTCCTAGCTTATAAAAGATGCAAAAATGTCCGAAAATAATGGAAATATTTTGCTTCCAAGATGGTAAAAGAAGCGGAAAAACATTCCGAATCAGCAGAAATGTTATCTTACTATAAACGTTCAAAAAGTTCAACCCACTTAACGTAAAATATCAACTCCTTCAAATGCATGCATTGTTACTCCAACATCTGAAATGAGAAAGCCAGAAAACGCCAACTGATAAAGTGCCACAAAGATTTAATAAGTGAGGTGTAACTTACTTCTATAGAAGAAAAGTAATCAACGTCTTTTTCTTTGTCTTCCACAGCCTCAGCAATTTTCTGACGAAAGACGAAAAAAATATAAGGAATCACTTTTCTGCTTACAGCCAATATTACAAGCCATGAACAACCAATATCAGATCATTGTACCAACGGCAAATGAATTGCAACACTGATACTAATTGACTTTCTTTTAGTGCAATAGATATTTCCTTAATCACATAGCAAGGTATCGATAAGTCTATGAATGGATGGCCTATTAAGAATTGAATTTAGAACATGGTTCGTATCCAACAGAATTAAAAAGAAAGTTAGTTGCAACTTGGAAATTATAACATTTGAAAAGCAAGTTCAATCTTTTTTAGTACTCATATCGAAAAACATAGGGAGTATACTGAAAAAAAGGAAAGGGAGCTCATATACAACTGAACGTACAAAAAAATGCTTACAGTGATTAAACCAATAGGAGAGGCGATGATCATGTCTGATGAATAGAAATCACCATACAACTTTACACTCCTCCTGCATAAATTAATGGATAAAAAAAGATGATACAAGTTATAAAGATTAACATAATTCACACAAAAAGTAAAACCGTAGCATGCAGTCGCTTTTCAGTGAATTACGACAGCCTTAAGAACACAAAAAACAAAGCAGCTAATTTCTTTGATCGGAAAAGGAATATACCATTTTATATGGTAATGAGACCTGCAAATCTAAATGCTTGCCCATGACAACAGCTTTATGATGCAGCACAAAAATAACAGAATGGGAAAGAGAATAGAGAAACAGAGAGAAGAATATAGAGAAAACACTACCAATTTTTTATTCCATCAAAACAAGCCTGATATTTAAAGAAAAACTCTAACAACTAAATAAGGAAATAATACCCTAAAATCCAATCAAATCTTCTCAAATAAAACTAACCAAAATTAAAAGAAAATTAAAAAAAAATGACAAATAAAGTAAAGATGTCCTCGTCACTTTACCTTGTAAATTTAATGCCAATCATGAAGTGGTCGTCGTTATTTCCACCAAAAAGAGCATCAAAATCAGAAGGTTTTCCAGTTTTTGATTTTGCACCATCATTATCCTCGATAGAATCGTCTACTGGGGCTCCAAACTCATTAGAGAAGCGATCAATGTGCTCTACATTAACCTGAGGAAGAGCAATCAAGTCAAAAAGGTAAACCACTACTTCACTTCGTCATGCTAAAGATAATAATCAGTTCTGCGCCCAATATATCATCGGTATATCTTTCTATGAAGTAGCTAGACATATGTACAAAAGGATGTACCTTGTGCACAGGAGGAGTCAATTGTATCAGCCTCTTGACAACACGTAATGCTATGCTCCGAAGAGGCAAGAGTATCAGAATCTGATTTTAAAAAAAAAGGTTATCTAATTACCATTGAGGAGCAAGTAAAACATTAAAAGCAATACAAGTTTCACAAAAGATTGAAAACTTAAGAATAAAGTTGAATTGCAGCAGTAAAACCCACTACGTTGACCTGATAGAAAGAAGATAGACAATTGACAGAATAATTTTTGGTGTTACCAGGAATATATCTTCTATTCTAGTTCTCATATTTCATCCACATGGTATACTAAGGCAATGCTATCTATACACAGTGGTGAGTGGACTCTTATGATACCCATGACTTCATAGAATTATATCACACGTGTACAACAAGGGAAATTCAAATCTTCCTTGTAGGTTTCGCCTTGTTTGTATACTTTCTACTTGGAGCTTTTGGAGTCTTCTTCTCACCTGGTGGATTTTAGGAAATCGGCAAGAATTCTTATAGAGCATTTACATCGGAGTTTGTAAAACAGGTTCTTTCCCTATTTTAGGTAATCAACCACCAAGTAATGATGGGTATTTTGCAGTGTGCATTAGATTATCGAGTGGTTCTCTAAAATAAGGAATGGGTAAAATGGTTCACCATTTTAGGGAACCAATTCGCATTACCTAAAAATATTAAAATAATTATTTTTATCTCTCATCCTCACTATTCAATCTCTCTCACCCATGTCTCTCATGTTTTCTCTGCCTGTTCATATTCCATATTCCTTGAAAATCATGCATTCTTCACTTTGCTACAAATATGAAATTCAATATTATTTAAGTTGATAATCGTCAATATAATTTCAAAAAATCTACGAAAGTGAATGAATTTTATTCATTAGCATATACGTAGAGAAAAAATAATATAAATTCTATATTTCAGATGCAGGAAAAGTTGCACATTAGATTATGTTTATACATAGCCATTTAAATTTTTAGCTTTTATTGTAATTTTATAAAGTTTTCAAAATTTAATAATTGAAGTTGATTACTAATAGTTATTTATCTTTATTGAAAAGTTATTATCAAAATAATATGTATTGGTTTACATATAGAATTTTAAATAAAGAATAATGGAAAAATAAAATGATATTTTAATGTTGTTATGATGCAAAGTGCAATGAAAAGAGAATCTGCAAAATAGAATATTGATCTTTCATTCTGTATTTTAGGGAATTTATCAACAGAAATTGATGTGAATGGCCTCAGTGTAGTCAAGTTCTGAAAAAAGCAAAACCTCCCTTTGGTAATTGGCATACTTCAATTCTGTAACTTTTTCCCTTGATGGATTTTCTTAAGATTCTTTGTATCTTTTGTTCAAGAACTTCTTACAGAAAAAACCAAAAGGTATTTGAAAGAACGAGACCTTCATCTAGAAAACAACAAGAATAAGCTTTACAATCACCTAGTTTACATAAAAGACACTAACAAGGGTTGAAGATGACAAATTAAGTGAATGGAAATTAAAAGAAGGAAACACCCACCATTCACTCAATTATAGGCAAATTCTTCTTACGTTTATAAGAATAGTCTCAGCAACTCTGGTTATTACCTTCGGACGAGTGAAACCACGGTCAAGAAAACCATCTACTTTGAGTAAATCTTCATTGGCAGCTTCTTGGCTTTTGGCTATCTTGGCATCATTCTTTGTCACCAAGTCTCCAGTTCTAAATATATGACTCAGCTGCAGAAGACATAGATTAACAAATCATTATACCAAAACTGGATGAGGAGACAAATATACTACAATTTGCAACAGAAAACAATTAGAGTACATAAAAGCATATACATACAGAGTGCATTATATAGGCATCCATTTCTTCCTCCGCACCTTTGAGATAAAATGGCTTCTTATTATGGTGCAGTATGTCCCGATAGCTATTGACTAAAAAATGGGTAAACCAATAGATGTAGACATTCAAGTTAGACCTAATAGTCAAACAGAATCTTCAAGCGAAATTACGAAAACGACGGTGAATATTAAAAAGACAAAAACAATACATGTACTCCTTGTGTCATCAGTTAGAATCTAGGCACATTATTAATTGAAAGGATCTATTCAACATGTTAATTGATAAGTATCACCGTCCACATTTTGGAAGGGGTAGGGTATAATCTAAATTTTCATCCATTTAAGTTCTTCGAGATGTACCCCATTTTTAAGTAGATAGGTTAACAATATTATTTATCTATAAAGAAAAGGCAAGCAAAAAACAATAATTTAGTTACTCCAGTTTCTTTCTCTTCTTATTAAAAAAAATGTTAAAACACTTCATATACAAGTAGAATTCAACTCTACTCAACCAAGCATTTATCCCAACTAAGGAAATCAAAAGGAAAACTACAAGCAAAACTACGAAATTCAGTATATGTCAATAATACGGAGGCAAAGTTTTAGCACATTAACTATACATGTGTGTGTGTATGCGCGCGTGCGCGTATGCAAGCATCACAACTAACACTATCATTTTCTTTACTTTTACTTGCAAGTATTTAGCATTTATGGTCATCCAATAAAGACCTTTTCAGCCACAAAAATGAGAAGCCAACTTTGATACTTAACAATTTAGATCAGAGTCTACAGAGAACTATACACAGAGACCCAACAAATCTTAGCAAATGACGAAGTGTAGGTGATACAAGCATCAATGAATAAATTCAATTGACAACATGTTAATTCACTTACAAAGTGAGAAGTAATGTCTTTGTTTCGAGGTATGAAACTCTTTGCCCCCGGATGCCTCGAAGACATCCACCCAATGCTTAGATAACCTTAGCTTAAGACCACTGTTTGACTCCAGATTAGCGTCCTGTAAAAAAGAATCAAACTATACATTTTTATCTGCATGCATTATAGAAATTGAATACAAGAATTGCAAAAGCAAAAAGGTAAAATATTCCATAAGAGTGTAGAAAACTATGAATCATTCTTATGATTTCCGAAGGTATATATGAGAGGAAATTACATCATGTCAAAAGAGTCAACCCACTAGCCACCTATTAACTTCATAACTACAAGGCAGACATCAAACACAAAACTTAGCCTGAAATGATTTCTTCTACTGTCTACTTATTTTGGATGAAATTTATATATCCAAAAAAAGTACTACTTTTTGGGTAGGATCTGTACAAGGATAATATAAAATCACCATAAAAAACTTCAAAAGGCCAGTGTGGTCACATTCCTTACCAAAAAACGGGACAAAGGACGGACAAAAAGTTCATAAAGGAAAAAGAAAGGAAAGCGGAAAGAGGACATTCCTCCCTGAGCCAAGAGAAAACACGGATGATTCCTCTTGAAAACTTCAACTAATGAAATGTAACCTCAAACACACTCAATATACCATGAAGCACACTATTATCAAGAGTTTTTGCAAAACATCTATACCAGATTTAATTTACAGTAGGAGGTACAAGCAACAAACTGACTATGTGAGCACCTTTATACAAGGCTCTCCAGTTCCCATCCACCCGCAATTTGGTAAGAAGGAAATGGGCACTTCCCACTTGTATTTCCATTTCCTTTGTGATGATAGGTTCTCAACCTCATCTTTTAACAGTACATGACCCAAGTGATTGTTGAAGGAACTACAGCAGGAAAAGAACAGTGTTATGAAAGAAATTTAAATTTCAAAAGAAAATCTTCTTGAACACACCCATTCTACGCCCATACAGCACTGTAATTTTTGCAAACTATCAATGTTAGAAATATGTTCTTTATGGGACATGACAAGAGGGCGAGAATACATTATCTCTTCTAAACAATGAGGTCAAAAACTACATGTGAAAATCCATCAAACCAATTAGTCAATCAATCAAAGTAAACATATGATTGGAAAAGAAGGTAAATGATAAGGTTTCTACTGACTTAAGGCCTTAATGATTTGAGCATCATCTTTACCATTTGATAGTTTTCAATGGATTCACATCAATGATGAGCAAATAATCGGGTTAACTGAAACCCAAACACAATAACCAAACTATAATACCCGAAAATTTAGTTCAGTTCAATTTCGTTTTAAAATTTTCATAATTTCGGGTAGCCAAGAAATTCAATTCAATTTCGGGTTTTGTTTCTTGAAATCTCGGGTTGCCCAAAATACCCGAATTCCAAATCAATGAATGGGTGGATACTGTACTAATAGTCCCATAGTTTCAACCATTTTTTTTTTTT
>MKEJ01000009.1:0-11771 GCA_001753735.1 Embelia ribes
GTGATTGATATTACATCTATTGCACATGGTGTGTAGAAAATTACCAGGAGCTCCTCAAGCCCACAAAATAGTATACTGCAGGACAAAGTATGAGACCATTCAAGTATATTAACAATCTGAAGGAAACAATAAGACAATTTTCAACTATCTTCAGTACTGTTTCGACACATAAAAGAAAAAGGAAATGCTTCCATATATTTCAATCTTTACCTCAACGTAAAATTCCTCTCTCTCTGGAAGAGAATAAATTATTAACTTTTGAACGCCATGAATCTGAAGAAATTTAAGAAACACAAGTTTGAGTACATGTATCAATAAAAAGTTAGTTTTAAATACCTAGAGTGCATTAAATATACAAAATCCTCTGATACAAGCTAGATATGATATCCATTTCTGAGTTTTGGGTACATATGAAACTAATGCAATCTCTTGCCGTACTAAAAGACTTGCTAACTATCGAAGATAGTAGCAAATAATAAATGTGACTCTTTCTATAGCTTAAGCTTTTAGGTGAGATAGTAACGCATCCCTTAACATGATGTCAAAGCTGACTAACATCCTCGTTTCAAGTCACATCGCTACTTGAGAGCAATCTAAGGTCACGGACACATATCGCTAAGAGCATAAGCTATAAGGTGAGAGATATTAGCTTGCATGTATATGCTGAGATAGTAACTTGCAACTCTCTTTGCATAGACAACAAAGGACACACTTTTGGAATGAACTTCAGCAAAGTCAGTTTACGTAAATGCATTTTGAACTAAAACAAATTAAGTCATAACCTTAAATCCTTGATAGAAATGAGATTTCTCGGTGAGAAGTATAGTCTTCTGCTTCCCCTCGAAAAACCAATCACGTGCACGAGAAATGTCCCGGTTATTTTTGTACCTGAATTCGTAGAGATTTAACAGTATTAGTTCTCAAAAGTGAGTTGTTAATGCTGGCATCAAATAGAAAAAAGAAAACTCAAAAACAAAAGTGAGAAGGAAATGTGTTTCTTACTCATTCAGTAGACAAAAGGGCGCGTTTTGAGATCTCAATAAGCCCCGTAATTGAGAAAATTCTAAGGAAGAACCAATAAATAGCATAACCCCACCCTGCGAAGGCTTGTTTGCATAAAAGTTCAAGAATATAAATTTATGCATTGATGTATAGCACAACGGTCTAGTGGGCATGTAAAGAGCAGAGCTGACCCAGACCAAGTTTGGCCCTGGTTCGGCCTGTTTACTAGCCTCTGACTACTCAAATAGGGCTCAAGCCGAACTCTTAATGAATAGATTGTCCAGTAAAAATCTATAGCTTTGCCCATTTACAAAATAAATAGAGCTCAAGTCGGGTTCTTAAAACGATAGTCTGCAAACTGCTAATGAAGAGCCCTTGTTTCTACACTTGGAAACACTACCATTTGATTTTCAAGGTTTAAGTAACGTTCATGCCAGAATGGAATCTTTGATCTTACAGAACACCTTCAATTGGATAACCATCAACATAAGAAATATATAGGAGAAAAACTGAAAGAAAGGCAGGCTATTTATGGGGGAAATGAACAATAATTGTACTTTTAGTGCTTTTTCGAAAAGATTTTTCTGGAGGTTATAAAATTTTGAGTAATGGTCTATCGAAGATTTCTTAAGGGCGTACCTAGTACTGAAACTCCCACACTGTAGGGTCTGGAGAAAGGAATATCTAGGCAGCCTTCCCCCTACTTTGCAAAGAGGCTGATTCGAACTCGCGACCACCAACGCACTATGGAGAGACTCCACCCTTGCGCCAGACCCACCCTTCCTATCGAAGATATATTGATTAAATAATTTTCAAAATATCTCATGGCAATCAAAACAATTTTTCGAGCAAAGCAAAAATATTGCAAAAGGTGGCCAACGAGCCATGTTGGATCCGCGAGCAATTTAAAACTATTTCTCACAACTTAATCCAGCTATCCTTTGCTCTCTAATAACTTAAATTTTTTAGATGGGACCAGGAAACTTGGCCAGCTATTTTAACCAAATAGCTTATATATAAATAAGTTTGTGACTAGAAAAAAACATTTTTTCAAGCATAAGCATAAATATTGCAAAAGTTGGACAAGCTATAAACTCAAAAGCTATTTCTCGCAACTAGGAGAGATTAACCCAGGCTATTCTTTGCTCCCTAAGAATTTGTGGAAGTTGCAGTAACTTGGGCAGCTATTTTACCAAATAGTAGCTTATTATAGAAACTAATCCCCAAATTACTATTCTAATCAAGAACTTGGTAGCCTAAAAGAACTCGGCCAGCTATTATGGCAGTGGTTCAAATAAGTTTGTGACAAATAATAGAAACTAACATTAAAAATGATGTTTCCGTCTTTATGCACAATCTCCCTCCCATTCCTCCCCCTCCCCTATTTCCCCCCTAAACTCATTCCAAATTACCAGTCTTTTTCTCTATCTTCAATTCCATCGCAAATTCTAGAGATTAGGTCTTGTAATTACGAGTCCCAATTTTGAGTTTGTGAAAATTTAGGTTCAAAGTTTTATCAACATTTTGAGTTATGAGTGATCAGTTCTCTTCTTCGAGCAATTTGTCACGCCTGCTCTATTAACAGATTACTCAATAAAATAATTTAGAAACAGAATACAAAAGAAGCTACCATCTTGAAGGAGGAATTACAGAGAGAAGTGAAGGAAACACGTTAGGATCCGTAGTCGGGCTAGACAGATGATTGTGAATAAGTATAAACTTAACCGTTCAAAATAAATTTTTATTATTTGCTAATCAATTGTTTTTGAGCAAATGGATTGAAATGGAATATCAATATCACACTGACTGCCTCTGCCATAAATCTCTCTTAGCAGCCCCCTCCTCCTGTGAGATGTAATCATGTCAGAGACATTTGGTTAAAGTTTTGTGTACGTAAATTCCATAACACAATTTTATTTGAATATTTTCAAATATGAGTTTTAAGGAAACAGTTTTTTTGAACATCTTGAGCACCTGAGAAGAGAAGCCAAAAGTAAAAACTATGCGCCAAAGGAGTTCTTAGGTCAATAAGAAATGTCTCAAACCGAGAACTAAATTAACAAATTTTTGACTGAATAAAAATCAACATACTAAACATACGGTACTTTTTTTGGGCAGGAAAAATGCTTCCTTTACTCTATCTAGAATTGGGTTAGTCGACAAGTTAGCTTGATGTTTGATAATTTCTAGGATTTTCCATTTCTCAAGTAAAAACATTAGACGTATCAATTATGCGGGTAAAACTTGGATGGATTAAACAATCTCAGATCCACAGGCTTTCTTCCTTCAATTAGAAAATAAAATGAAATAACATGCCTCATTTAGAAAAGCTCATTTTGTTATTAACTAATGCAAGCAGACCAACATACCTAAATTCAATCATACCTTCTTAGTAAAAATAGAATAACTTCATACATGCAAGTATTTATGCAATCATACCTTCTTAGTAAAAATAGAATAACTTCCTACATGCAAGTATTCAAGTAAAAATAAAATAACTTCCTACATGCAAGCATACCTTCTTAGTAAAATATTCAAATCGAGCATTAATTTCATCTAATGTTGATTTCACATCAAAACGCTCATAAATCTGAAAATTGAAAGCAGGTAAGCACACATAAGAGAATAATAAAATAAATAAAACAAACTGAATGCGATTTTAGACTAGCTTTTGTGAAATAAAAGCAATATAATAATAAAAATTGATGATAATGTCACCTTTGATTACAATGTATATTTCAACAGGTTAAAAGCAAGAAGGAAAGAAAGATTCTATTGAAGCTTACAAACTTGTTGTAGTTGAAGTAATACTTTGAGAAGAATGCCTTTATTCTTGGGTACCAACTCCACCTAAGGGAGGGCACACAACAAATTATCAAACAGAAAACAAAAAGGATAAACAGTGTAGAAAGTTGAGACTTGAGGCATGCGATCCAGTTTGCAGACTCGGATAGAGATATAAATTAAACAAACCGTATCGCAGAGTACGAGTAAATAAATTTTCCTCCAAAAAATTTCATATTCTCTGAGTGGATCAAAAAATTCTACACTGAAATTCATAGAGCCGATAATACTTTTTCCTTTCACAAAGAA
Organism: Embelia ribes; assembly: GCA_001753735.1. Lineage (NCBI taxonomy): Eukaryota > Viridiplantae > Streptophyta > Magnoliopsida > Ericales > Primulaceae > Embelia > Embelia ribes. Next base: position 4,096 of record MKEJ01000009.1, read on the forward strand.
TGAATGGTTTTTTATGCAGCCACCGTTTGATTGGCGGAATAAAAATGAAATCTTGCTTCCACAATTTCTATGTTTCTTGTTGTCCTGTCATTTTCTTCTCAAATAGATCTACCAATTCAGAATAAAAAAAATTACAACCTTCAAATCAAATGTTAGCAAAGGCTACAAACAAATAGAAGGGGTTGATTATTTTAACACCTATGCTCATGTTTCTAAGAAAATGTCTACCCGATTGATCATTGCTTTTACGGGTTTGTACAACCTTAAGATGCATCAAATGGATGTAAAGACGACTTTCCTAAATAGTAACCTAGAGGAAGACATTTATATGGAATAATCCGAAGGGCTTTTCGGACGAAAGGGGGAGACTCGTGTGTGCAAGTTAAACAAGTCATTATATGGTCTCAAACAAGCACCTCGTGCTTGGTTTGAGAAATTTTCTGTTGTGATCTCTTCTCTTGGATTTGCTTCTAGTAGTCATGATTCTGCTCTTTTTGTTAAGTGCACTGATGCAGGTCGTATCATTCTGTCTTTATATGTTGATGACATGATTATTACTGGTGATGATATTGATGGTATTTTGGTTTTGAAGACAGAGTTAGCTAGACAGTTTGAAATGAAGGATTTGGGTACTCTACGATATTTCTTGGGTATTGAGGTAGCCCACTCCCCCAGAGGTTTACTCTCTCAAACTCATTTTGTTAAGTAAATGCTTGACAAATATGACAAAGGAATTGACGTAATAGCTAGGACACCGATCAAAGTTCTACCTCACCTTAAAAAGAATCATATTGAAGGTCTGCGATAATTAGAATGTTCACGGATCGTGGACAGTCTAATGTATCTCATGAATTGCATACGACCGGATATAGCTAATGATGTACATCGACTGAGTAGGTATATGAGTAATCCCAGTACGAAACACTGAAAAGCGATAGTAAGAGTCTTTAGAGATCTAGGGTACACGCCTAATTATGGGTTGCACTACACAAGATATCCAACTCTAATTGAAGGGTACACAAATGCGAAATGGAACTCGGACTCTAATAACACAAAGTCTACAAGTGGATACATATTTTTAATTGGAGCTACTGCTATATCATGAAAATCTTCAAAACAAATGTATATAGAGAAATCTACTATAGAGGTTGAGTTCATAGCATTAGATTTAGCAGCCTAAGAAGCAGATTGGCTTCGTAATTTCCTTAAGGATATTCCAATGTGGCCAAAACCAATTCCTCCAATTATATAATGGGAAGTCGCAACATGTGCATCGACGACATAGATCCGTAAGAGAATTGCTAACAAACGGTGTAATATCCATCGATTATGTAAAATCGAAGGATAATCTTGCGGACCCATTAGCTAAAGCTTGACAAGATATCAAGTTGAGATTTCATCGAAGGGAATGAGGTTGAAGCCCATTAAAATGATTATCATCTATAATGGCAATCCAACCAGAATTGGAAATCCCAATTTCCAGGTTCAACGGGACAACCGAATTGTGGGGGGAATCGACCAAAGCACCTGGAAAATTGAGTCACAACCCATTCCTATGGTGAATAAGTAATAAACATCTACCATGTTAAGGCTAAGCTTAGTTTTTAATGATGCTTATATCACGTTGGTTTGAGTGGGGTATAGAATGATACTCTTAATAAAAGATCATCTATATCGAATGTGAAGGGGTTGCTTCTATGAGAATGAATTAAGGGCTAATTATCTAAAGCACTCGAAGAAACTACCAGGGGTGTCCAGGGCGAAAACGAACACAATAAAAGAACATAATAGTAGTGTAGGGAAGGCACTGTATGAGTATTGTTGCCTTGGTATACACAAAATATCTAACTGTTCAAGGCATCGCGTCCACCGGTTGGCAAGTATATCCGATAGTACTTCATTACGGAAGGTTCAAAGCGAAAGCCACCTTTCCCGATGCAACAAATTTCCATGGTACTCTCGATTGTATTTAGGTTGCACATTGCATTTTGGCAATTTCATTCATATGGGGAATTGTTGGGTTTGTGGTTTTTAGAACCATGTAAAAATCCATATGTTTATGAATTTTTCAACTTACGAAATGTACCATCTTTGAGGCAAGTTTTGGATAGGTTTCACTCAATATTTCTTGAAGATCTTGAGTAAAAATTAAAGCCGTACTTGTAGGCCTCGAGATGATATTTTTACATTCTTAAAACTATGAATAGTGGGAATGTAAATTGACCTCAAAATGAGTGGTTGGCGGTGGCGGCCCTTTGGGCTAGTACACGACGAAAGGTTGCATCGGTTCGTGTTTTGGAGGACTATAATTTTATTTTTAACCAAATTAATTTTCCCACTAACTATTTTTTCAGCCAAAACCCAAGAGTTGCATCTTTCCATTAATTACATGTTTACCCCAATAGCTGCAACTTTTACAAGTTGCACCCCTTCAATGAAGAATTGTGTCTTTTCGAAACAACCTTTTGAAAACTATAAATAAGTGGCATTGCAGGCTATTTTTCTAATATTAAAGTATTCCAAATAAGAGCATACAAACACTCTAATCTTGCACACACTCGTACTCAATATGCTAGAAAAACAAATTATGAAAGTATCGTTCCACAAAATGTTCGACAAGACGTTTGAATTGCGGCTTCCTTTCAAATGTAGAGAGCTGACGTTGCATCCTAGGAATCCATTGCTAAAAAAGGGCAAAAGCAAACGGTGTCGAGCAAATTGGATTTAAGGAGATAAGGTTAAATTTTGGTATCATTCGAGATTAAATACAAACTAATTTCGTATTTCAAACGAAAAGGTTTCTGCACTTCCAATAAGGTACGCATTTATTTCCGTATTTTTAATATTATTTCAGTTTCGTAATTGAATTAAATTATGCAGTGGGAACAGACTGTGATACCTTCGCATTCTGCCTGAACAGAATTTAAAGGCACTACATTCGCATACCGGGGGATGAATGTGTAGTTGACATTCGTCCATGTTGACCGCACATGGGCAAATGTCAAGCAATATGTCTGTTCTTTCAATATGTTCTAATGTGTTACAAATGTCTCTACTAATAATAAATACTCTTTTTTGTGTGTGTGGTTTTGTGAAATTTAGCGAGAGATAGAAAACGGGTTTTGTGGATTTAGTAGGTTTGTTAAGAAGAGATGATAAATATGAAATGGTGAAAATTAAGATATGAAAAAGGTTGAAGATGAAGAAGATGATGTCGAAGAAAATGATATATTGAATAGGTTGATGTGAAAAGTAACTTGACTAGTGTTAATAGAACAGAAATAATACCCACTTATTTTGTGGTGCATAAAAATAAAATGAATGCACGATGCAAGAAGTAAAGTGGTGCAAGAAGCAAAAATGGTGCTACAAATAAAATTGCCCATTGCTTTTTATAAAATAAAGAAGAATAGTTAAAAAAATATATAAAATGAATATTGGATTGGATTGGTTTGGGTTGGGGGTTGTCTACCCAACGCTTAAAAGAATAGGAATGTGATAGACTTGGGAACTAGGGCAGACAATGAGGCGAGCTGCTCGTGAGCTGCTTGAGTTCGGCTCAATAAATACTCGGCTCGAGTTCAGCTCGAGAGTAAATGAGCCGAGCTCGAGCTTAATTTTGAGCTCGATAGTTTTAGCGAGCCAAGCTCGAGCACTCGAAATAAGTACAATATATAGTATTATACATATTTATATATATATATATATATGTATATTTCATGTGATTAATAAAATAAATAAAATTTATCTAAAAGAAATATTAAAATGTCTCATTAAAATTCATTTTGCCTCTATTAATTTCTATCATCAATAAATTATCATAAATATTTTAATCATTTCGTATTTAAAATTGACCCCAAAATTATCAAAATTTTATTAGCATATAATACTTTCGGAATTAAATATGTTGTTTGCGAAATTTTGCATAAAAATAGATGAAAATCTAAAGAAAAATCTATAAGGAACTTAAAATATGTAAGATTGTTACGAATCACATGATTCATGAGCTGCTCGGAACTATTTGACTTCGGCTCGAGTTTTGCTCGAATGCTAATAAGTGGAACTGAGCTCGAGCCAGGAGTTTTTATTGACAAGCCGAGCTTGAGCACTCTAAAGTTCAGCTCGGCTCGATTTGGCTCGTGACCACCCCTATTACGAAAAGAAGGGAGGTGAATTTTTTACTCATACAGTACAGTTGGGTCCCAATATTACTAATTTGGTATACCTATGCCATAAATAACCAATATGGTCTATATGATGTAATTCACCATTACAATTGGCAAGTTACTGTTAAATTTTTTTAATAATTTGCTATTAATATTGATGGATGATGTTTCTACATTTTGCCATTAATATTAGTGAAATATATTCTATGCAATTCGCCACTGTAATTGGCGAATAATGTGAGTTAAATGTTCAAATCTCTAAACGCTCTTTTCCCACTGCCATAATAAATTGATAAATTATATTAAGAGAAATAGCAATAATTTGCTAGTGCTAGTAGCAGTTTATGAGTAAATTCTTAGTAATTCACTATTACTAGTGACAAAATGTACAAATTAAAATTTTCATTTTTACCATTAATAATAACGAATTATTAAAGAATTTTAACAGTTTTTTACCATTAACTGTGGCAAATGCCAAAAACCCCTAAAAGAGGTGGACCCAAACGCTTTATAGACTTTTGTGCAAAAATTTTGGAGGCAATAAAAGTCAGCTTCCTTCATTTGTTCTAAAATAAGAACTAAGTTTTTAGAAATTGAAAATAAAAACTCTTCCCCAAACAAATTTTTTGCATTTGGAAACAAAAAACTAAAAGAGGAATGTCAACCAAACAGCACCTAAATTTTTTTCATTAAATAAGCTTGCCTCGACATATCACAGATGCAATTTTCAACACCCGTACTTGTAACTGTTTCCATTTGAAACGGGATAAAACAAAAAAAGTGACAGTACCACTGCTTGAATAGGAGGGGGAGGGAGACAACAAACCATTCATATACTCAATAGTTATAATGATGAAGGGACTGTAATCATGAGACAATGGGCTTACTTATATCATAAAAGCACATAAATATATTTTTTTGTTAAATGTGAAAAAATATACTTTCAAATAATACTTATCAATATTATATGTGTGTTTGATAGAAATTGAAAATTGAACAAAAGTTAGGATACAGCATTACATACACCACCGAATTGTTACCCAAATACTCATTAAATTATAGTAATACTTTTCCTAGAAAAGCTAGGCACTAAATTGATTGCCACAAAACTTGTTGCAACACCATTTATAAAACCAAAAGAACAAACATAGAAACCAAAAAAAAAGAAAAATAGAACCCACCGCATTGAATTAATTAAATAATCTATCTTTAACTCAATAACATAAAATTTCAAAAAGAAAATCCCTCAAAAGCTAATAGCTCGTAAACACAAGATAATATACTTTTGAAGCCGCAGCTTTCAACTTGATGATGGAGATCAAGTAGCAGCAGATTTCAACTTGAGCACCGTCCTTAACAAAAAATAAACGTCTTCTTCCTAGACTTTATCATCTTTTTTGCGTTCCCAGCTCCGACAATTCTCTCCAGCTAGTTATTAAACAAAATTGAGAATGCCGTCAAAAAATACTCCCGAGACTTGAATCAAAGCAAATATAAGTAGGCAACTAAAACAACTACTAATATCTCAGAAACTTGTCTTTATCAAGTCCACATCTATAGCCTATACAGATCATACAAATACTATAATCCTGATAAGCATGTGATTGATATTACATCTATTGCACACGAAGTATAGAAAATTACCCGGAGCTCATCAAACTGACTAAATAGTATACTGCAGGACAAGCCACGAGACCCTTCAAGCATATTAACAATCTGCAGGAAACAATTAAACAATTTTCACTTATCTGAGTGCATAAAAGAATAACAAAATGCTTCCGCATATTTCAAACTTTACCTCAGGGTAAAACTCCTTTCTCTCCGGAAGAGAATAAATTATTAACTTCTGAACGCCACGAATCTGAAGAAATTTAAGAAACACAAGTATGAGTACATGTATCAACAAAAAGTTTGTTTTAAATACCTAAAGTGTAGAAAATATACAAAATCCTCTTATACGAGCTAGATGTGATATCCATTTCTTAGTTTTGGGTACGTATGAAACTATTGCAATTTCTTGTCATACTAAAAGACTTGCTGAGTGTTGAAGATAATAATTAATAAATGTGACTCTTCCTACAGCTTAAACTTCCCTTAACATGGTATCAAAGAAGATTTAAGGCCCTTGGTTCAAGTCTAATCGCTAACAGAGAGCAGTCTAAGGTCATGGGTTCAAGTATCATCACTACCCGATAAAAAATTGAGTAGCACTTGTTAGGCTAAAAAATGACTACAAGTGAGGGGTGTTTTGAAGGTAATAAATAATAAATTCACATCTCGCTAGCAACATGAGCTTTAAGGTGAGATGTTAGCTTGCAAGTTTATGCTGAGATGGTAGCTTGCAACTCTCTTAGCATAGATGACAAAGGACACACTTTTGTAATGAACTTCAGTAAAGCGAAGTTATGTGAATACATTTGAATTAAAACAAAAAAATTCACAACCTTAAATCTGTGAAAGAAATGAGATCTCTCAGTGAGAAGCATAATCTTCCGCTTCCCCTCGAAAAACCAATTCCGTGCACGAGAAATGTCTCGGTTATTTTTGTACCTGAATTCGTAGCGAAGCAACAGAATTAGTTCCCAAAAGTGGGTGGTTAATGTTAGAATCAAATAGAAAAAAATCCAACTCAAAAACAAAAGCAAGAAAGAAAGGTTTTTCTTACTCATCAAGTTGACAAAAGGATGCGTTTTGAGATTTCAAAAAAGACCGTAGTCGAACAAATTCCAAGTAAGAACTAATAAATAGCATAACCCCACCCTGCAAGTGCACGTTCAGGAAGAGTTTGAGAATATAAATTTATTCATTGATGTATAGCACAGCGGTCTAGCAGCTGTTTAACGAGCAGAGCCGACCCAGATTTTGTTTGGCCCCGGCTCAGCTCCCTTGCAAGTCTCTATAACTACTCAAATAGGGCTCAAGCCGAGCTTTTAATGAATAGATAGATTATCATGTAAAAATCTCTAGCTCTGCCTATTTACAAAATGAATAGAGCTCAAGCAGAGTTCCTAAAACAATATTCTGCAAACAGCTAATAAGGAGCCCTTGTTTCCACTCTTGGAAACACTACCAATTGATTTTCGAGGTTTGAGAAACGTTCATACCTGAATGGAATCTTTGATCTTAGGGAACACCTGAAATTGGATTACTATCAATATAAGAAACATATAGCAGAAAATCTGAAAGAAAGACAACTTATTACGAGGGAAATGAACTAAATTGTACTTTTTGTGATTATAAAGAAAGGCTTTAGTTTAGGTTATAAAATGATGAGTAATGGTTTATTGAAGATATCTTTATTGAATAATTTTTAATATGGCATGGCAATCAAAACAATATTTTGAGCGAACATAAATATTGCAAAAGGTGGCCAAGTTGGATCTACACGCAACTCAAAAGCTATTTCGCGCAACTAGGGGAGAGTAATCCAGCTATCCTTTGGTCCATAAGAACTTATATTTGTAAGATGGGACCAGGATGGCTGCCATAAAAGAATTAAGGAAGGAGCAG
>MKEJ01000012.1:0-11467 GCA_001753735.1 Embelia ribes
AGATAACTGTATTTTAGATAATCTGCTGTAGAGAACAGTAGAATAGATAATCTGTAAAATAGAAATAATGGATTTCATGCTGTAAAATAGATAATTGATTTAGATATTCTGGTGTGAATGCTCTTATAATTGGTAATGCATCCTTGTTTTTTTCTAACAACACTTGAATCAATTTTATATTTCATAATATCTCACTATAACAATATGTTTTGTAATGTTGCTTCAATATTAGATTAATAAAACATTGTCCAAATCTAAGATATAAATAAAATTAAAAGAAATAAAAGGTTAGTTATAAATTAATATAATAATTCATGTCTCGACATTATTTAATTTTTAATTAATGAATAGATCTAATATTGAAATATTCATATACAAAGAAATACTAACGAAAATTAATGAATTAGATGTAAATAAGAATTCATACTGTTGTTAGAGAATAATTTATAATCAATTAAGCTTATTTATATGACCTCTACTTGTTATTGCGGCACCAATTTTTAATACGAAACTCACTTTATCAAGTTTGCTGGTTGAAAGACTGAACAAAAAAACGAATAGCAAATAACCAAATTATTAAATAAAAAACTAAAACTTTTTGAAGTTTTTTTTATTAGCTATATATCAAAGAGTTCTTTCGTATTATATCTTTATTGAATTTAAATGTGCGAATTTTGTAATTTCATGGCTTGGAAATTATTAATTAAAAAGTCAAATATTCTAAATTTTTTTATTAAGTAAACTATCTAAGAGTATTTTTGTTTTAGATCATTATTGAATTTATATGAGCAATTTTTGTAATTTCATGAGAGAAAGATTATTAAATAAGAAACTCGAATTTTTAAAAAATTTTATTCAATATATTTAAGAGTTATCTTGGTTTAAATCACTAAAGATTACTGTTGTTATATTACTTTTTCTGCTTATATGTATTTTCCTCTTGTCTATAATACTTTCCTGTTTATTGTTGTTTCGTTCAATATTTTTTATGCTACTTTTCTCGTTTACATACAATTTTTTTTTATCGTTTCCAATTCTTAATTTCTTTTTGTTTTCAAATCTTTTATTATTTTGTTTTTTTCCTTTTTTTTTTCTGGCAACCGTTAGGTTGTTTTTAAAATCAAAGAGATCCAACTGTATAAAAGTATACGTGTCACCGTGGAATAAAAGTGGCATAGCGTATATATATATATATAATAGATGTTATAAATTGATGGTTGGCTTGATACTTAATAATTGGTCTTTGAAATTGGGATATTATATGAATTTAATATTTAAATAATGTGTAAAATATGCATATATGTGAAAAGGAGAATAATTGACCAAAATAATGTAAAATTTTATTATTACTTTTATTATTATTACTTAATAAAAAAAAAATATATATATCTTGTATAGTTAAATAGAGAGACAACTGATTTTTTTTATTATTTATTACTTGGTAGTGTTCGATTGATTGCGTTATTTCTATTACTGTTCTTATTCGGTTTACATTCCAAATTTTCGCTTTGATAGGTTTTCTTTAGCATAACTCTTTTTTAGTTCCGACTTTTTCTCTATAATGTATTTTTTTCGTTTAGGGTATTATGGACAATGTTTTGTGTAATAGTTTATGTTTTTTGCCTTATTTTCCTCTGTATGTATTCAAATTAATTTTTTATACATGTTAACCAACTCAGAGACAACTTATAAAATTACAAACAATAGGATAAAATTTTGAATTTTTTTCTATATTACTTACTCTTTTTTTTTTTAGTTTTTTATGCTTTATTTTTAAATTTTCTAATATTTTTGTTATCAATTTTATTAAATATTGAGTTCTCCCCTCCCCCTAAAGAAGAAAAAAAACAAACAAATAAATAAATATAATTTGTTACTCTCCCTAACTTAGGGGTGGGTATCGGTTCGGTTTCGGAAATTTCCGGAATTGAAAAACGAACTCGAAAAAATAGGAACCGAACCGAAATTGAAATTGAAAATAGGTCAAATCCCCATCCCGAAATCGAAAATTCTAAAATTTTGAAATAAATAAGGTTAAATAAATAACATATAAATTAAATAAATAATATTTCAAAAAATTCAGGATATCCGAGAATTTTATAATCAATTTCTGATCCCAATTCTGAATATCCAAAAATTTAGCACATAAGATTAAATAAATAATATATGAAAATTAAAATGATTTGAATTTTTTAGAAAATTCAAAAATCCAAAAAATTTATATTTGATTCCCAATCCCGAACTAAAAGTATTCGGATATCCAAAAATTTAAGAATTTAAATTCCGATCTCTAACCGAAACATTTTTTTCGAAAATTTGCTTCGATTTTTCGGTTTGGATTTCGAAAATCTCGAATGTTTACTCATTCCTACCATAACTTAGTGAATTTTTTAGTTTTCTTATCTTTGGATTATTCAGTTTTCTTATGATTTGGTTATATAAGCTATATTACGTTTTGATTTTTCAGTTTTCTTATGTTTGGTTGTTAAATTTTCTTAATGATTTTTTTTTTACCTCATTATACCTAAGTCACTAAATACTTCGTGTATAAGGGATGCTCCCGTTTCCAATTTTCGCTCCCGCTCTCGTCATTTTTTGAACCACAAGCCCCATACTTTCACTATCTCACTCTAGCTCTCGCTCCTACTCCCGCTCCGTGAAACAGTGACTTAGCATTTTATATACAGATGCCGCTATATGAAAAAAAATACACAATAATAGGAATAAATTTGTTAAAAGAAAAAAAAAGTTACAAATAATAGGATGAAAAATTATAGTATTTCTCGATAACTTTTTTTTTTATATATATTTTAATTTTTTGATGTTTTGGTTATAAATTTTATTAAATTGTGATTTGAGTTTTGTTATGATTTAATTATTTGAGGAAATAAAAACAACTTCTAGGATTTAATTTTTTAGATTTCTTATAATTTTGTAATATAAGTTATCATGTTTTGATTTTTCAATTTTCTTATGAATTGATAGTTAAATTGTGTTAAAGAGTTTTCTTTTCCTGTTTATCATATAAAAACTACTATACCAAATAAACAAAAAAAATAGGAATAAATTTGCTAATGGAAAATAAAAATACAAATAATAGATAGAATAATTTAATCTTTTTTCTCCAATTATTTTTTTTTCGATGCATGTGTCTCCAACACTTTTCTACAATTTTAAATATCCATAATTTGTGATAATGAAACATGGCAGAAAGGAGATTTTAGGGAATTTATTATATCCTATGACTGGTTATTTTATATTCTTTTTTATAAACCATTATAGCTTTTTATGTAAAAAAGATATAACCGTTAAAAAGTACATGTGGCAAAATATAATGAATTAGAAATAACTTATATATATATAATAATAATAATAGATGTGTTTGCCAAAATAACTTAATTGTTAAAGTGAAAAAAAAGAGCAGAACTAACTGTAATTTACTTTAAATTATAATAGCAAAATCTAAATATAGCACTAACATATTGAACGTAATTAGGTGTGAGTGTACAAACATATTTACGCATGCTTATTTACGAAGAGCCTAGAAAAACTCGACCCATTGATCATACACATGTTGGGCGATCGATCGGACTAATGTTTAAAAAAACCTACAAGATTTATTATAACTGGATCAAGGTTATAATAAAGTCCCTCGCTCACCACCTAAATTATCTAAGGATTTGCCTTTGAAATAATCTACCGAGAACACCTCTTAGATTTTTTCCGTCTTACAACTATCTAGAATTTTTTCATTTGAAAATACTTCAAAGCACTCTCTATAATTATTTGAGCCTCACAATTACAAGTGTTTTTAGATCTCATACCTTTATACACATTCTAAGTAGTATATATATGTTACACGACTAAATATAGTTCAAATAGGAAGTAAATTCTTCTAAAACGGCGCAGAAAAACTCGACCGATCGATCATACACATGTTGGACGATCTATTGGACCAATGTTTACAAAAAAATAAAAATTTTGATTGATCATACAGACTTTGAGCGATCAATCAAAGACATCTTTTTCATATATGGAGCTTAAATTTGATTCCGAAATTGCCNNGGAAACTCATGTCTCCAGTTGAATACCGAACATCAGGTAGAAAGTGGTTTATGTTTAATCCTCTCTCTTGCCTTTTCTTTCTTTTTGTCTTTTTTTCGCTAAAGCATAGGCATCAAGGTTCTCGGAGTTGCTGTATGAAGACACTACTCTTTTCTCAATTTTAAGATAATTTCCATGAAGAAAATGTGGTGATATTCTTATAAATCAAAGAAAGCTAATTTTGTTTCTTTCACATGAACCCTTGTTTCATAATGGACTTGAAATTCGCCACTTTCACTTTCCAAAATTTGCAGCAAAAACAAAATATTTGCAATTTAGAAGTTTCTACCCTACTCTTGACTGTTTCTGTTAGGCTTCTGAACGCTGGTGGTGAGGTTAGTACAAATAATTGGTAAAATCCCATATCAAATTTTTTAATATCCTCGCGTTTCGGAACGGCTCCCAGCTCAAACTGTCGTATGCGCCTCGACATTCTTACAATGTAATAATACACAAGGCATTGGGCAACTTAGACCACGACTGTAAATTGCAAAAATTTGAATTTATTATGTCCATATCTAAGAAATTATGATTCATTTAAAAATTATAAATATTTTTTCACGAACATGCATTTGAATGGAAAAAGTTAATAGTATTATGCAACGAGTGATACTTATTGGAAGTAAGCTAGAGGCCACAAGAGAGATGCACATGTCAGGGTTTGTGAATGAACCAATTCATACATGACAAAAGAGGAATGTTTATAATTTTGTATACACAAAAAGAAAGTTACACATATTTAGAGAAATAGATCATTGATCTATTCATTTATATGAAACTTCTTCCTATTGGTGTTTATAAATAGAAATAATTGTACATATATGTACAATGATTTTCTTGTTGGAACTTCCATTTTACTTATTGATTGATTTTCTTTTTCGGTATAAAATAATAGGAAGACGTTTAAAATCACAACTTGAATATAGAAATAGGCCAGGGTATATTACTTGCTACATCGTGAAAGTTTCAAATAGAAATGAGATGAGTAAATCTGAAAACCTTGCAGAATGATCATCGCATTGTTTCTGCTCTCTAAGTTCTGCGCGCTTTACGCTCCGTGTAAAGTTGCATTCTCTTTTTAGACTCCATGACACTCTGAGGCCGCCATGCCACAGGAAAAAATAATCAAATGATAAAAAATACGGAGAAATAATGTAAAATTTCAATTTAGCGTTGAGGAATGTTAAATTTATTGAAGAAACCTCTCATTGAGTTGATTATGTAAAATGATTCAAATTTAACCCCTCGTGTAATTTTTGTCACTCTAATTTCAGCTTTTCATTATTATCATCTCATTTGTTTGAAACGCATCACTCAGATTAAATAAATAGTAGGCATTCATACAAAATTCTCAACTTGCATAGAACTCAAATTTAAATGAATATGCATGCAATTTGCCACTACTATCTCAAATTTTCTGAACTCAAAAAAATAGGAACCGATCTTGAACCGAATTAAATGAGAAACCGAACCGAAACTGAAAATAGATTAGTCATATTCCCGATCCTGAAATATAAAAAACCAAAAATTCTTAAGGGTCACTCAAAACGACGTCGATTTGTTATAAGGGCCAACCAAAACGATATCGTTTTGGTATATGCTTAAATAAATAATATATAAAATTAAAATATTTTATATATTTCGGGAAATTTGGGAATTCCGAATGAAATCCCGATTCCAAATCGAAAATTTTTGGGGCACCCGAAATTTTAAAATTCTAAAAATTGATCCCGAACCGAATTTTTTTTGTGTATTTCAGCTTCGTTTTTTAGTTTGGTTCAGATTTACTACTTGTTTGCTCGCCCCTAAATATAAGTAGAAACAAAAGTCATTATTGGGACCGAGGTTTTAAAATCGTATGTTATCGTTATTTAACGTTGTTACGTAAAAATTTTGGCCTACACCGCTACCGCTACTGATTTTTTTTTTGTAAAAATGAAAAAAATTTACGGCTCCAATTTTTGCTACTATACGCTATGGCCGTTACGGTCTAAAATTATTACACCACCACTGTTACCGTTATAATAGCTGCCACCTTTATTTAAATTCTTAACTGGGACAGTCTTTCTATTGTGAGGAAAAATATATTCATCACTAGTGATCATGATTCATGTCATTCTTGAGAGTTAGATATAAAATTTAAATTAGCTAAATATGCTAATTCATAGGTGCAGTTGGGAATTTGATAAAAAAAAAAAAAAAAGTTGAAAACAGATTTAATATATTGGATTACTATGATATGATCTCTCTCTCCCCATCCACTTGCTACTGTATATCTGAACAGTCTATGGTTATTTTGTCACAAATATGTGGCGACGAATGATGCTATTTCATGTGAATATACTTGCATTTTAGAAATTGAAGTTTGTAAAGTACAGTCTGAATAATTCCACGTCGGAACAAGCCCGGGGAAACCGAAACAAAAACAGAAAACGAACCTATACATTACTAACAACTTGCAATCGGGTGAGATTAGGCTCATCCATCAGCTCAATTATGTCCATAGGGTAGCAGTTTGAAGAAGAAAATTGAAAAAAATCAATAGATAAAAAATTATAACATAAAACGAAAAAGCAAAACTCTTTATTTCTACTATCTATATATATGTGTGTGTGTTATCAATATAAAAAGTAGTAAACTTAGGTACTATCTTCGCGTAGCTAATATATAGCTGCCACAAACTTTATGCGAAGCTCCTTAATACATCGAATGTATGTTTTTCCCTATTAAATTTCCATCGGCGCCCTCTTCCATTGCTGTGTTTTTGGCACGAGTGTTTTGGAAATTGGTCATCCTGTCTTTTACCACATTTTGCAAAAGACGTCTGAACATTGTGATATTGATTCGTTTTTTCAATGTAGAAACATGCTCCGTGTTGAAGGGATATTTTTGCAGCCGCGATATTTTCATGATCATTTGATGTTACTTTTTTTTGGTGCATGAAAAGAAAGGGCACAAAGAAAAAGAACAGTCAATAGAGAACATTAGATGCTTAAGATTAAATATAGAGGTATAGGTAATGCTACTAGAAGAATGAAAACAATACGTATATATTTATATCTAAATTATTATTATGTTAATTGCAACATAATTTTAAATGTCTGCTATATTTCATGGTAAAGGTATTTGGTGTCAATAATAGCCATATTGTTACTACCACTGTTTTTAGAGAATTTATTATGTTTCAGCCGAAAAGATCATGTCACGGCTTTTAGGATAACTAAACATTTGAAGGGTAAAAATTAAAGATGTACAACTGAAGAAAAAACAACAGATTAAAATGAATTAAAACAATATTTTTTTTTTTGTGAGAAAATGTGAAGTATGTGTTTTTTGTAATGCAGATGTCCATGTAGCATCTTCCTTTCACTTTCGTGTAAAAATAAGCCAAAAGATTTTGGATAAAACAATGAGTTATGTTTCTAATATATAGTATCGAATTATCATTTTTCAAGAGCTTTTTTTTTCTGTCAAATTGCTTTGTTAGGAAAATATTAGCTTCAAAATTAAGATCACTCAATTAGAAAATCACCAATGTATCATTCGATATATTTTGGACTTACAAATTGTTGGTATTCCCTTGCCAGTAGCCTTGTGGAGAAGTGTAAACCCCTTGGTGTTGGGCAAATGAGCTTCCACGAGGAAAACATCAAACTTCTTTATCCAAAAGTAAAGATATAACTTTCCATTCCGTTTCAGCTGTTGTCACTGATTATAAAAAATCTTAAATTAAAAATATTATAAAAATAGAGTAATAAACTAAAAATACTATGAAGAGAATAGCTGTGATAGTTTTTCCGATAGAACGAATTTGATGAACAAAACACGGAAAGCAAACACAAAATTTGAGAATTCTTAGATGTTAAAATGAAGTCTAAAAAGGAAAAGACAATCAAAATGTGCATGAATGAAATGATAATTAGAATTACATTCATATCATCAAGTATTCATGTTGCGAAAAGGAGTTTATTTACTTGAAAAAATACACGTCGGTTGGCTTTTAAGAAAAATATGTTTACTTTTATATATATGCAAGTTATCTTTGAATTAGGAGTAGAAGCTAGCAAATTCTTATCATGTACAACTGACAGAATGTGAGTATTATTTGTGAAGTTCTTGAAAAAATTATATATAATTCTGATGAAAATAATTAGATCTCGTACCTAAGACAAGTCTAAATTTTATGTTGAACATAATACATACATATATATACCTGGCTCAATGAACATGATTTTTCTCCCATAGCATTGTATCCGATGATAAAATACGGAAGTAAAAAAATTATAAAAAATTTTAGAAGATTAAATCAGCCTAAAAAGGAAAATATTAACCTAGGATTACCTTTGTAAAAAATATTGTAGAACTCTAGCTGTAAAAGCTTGAAATTTCTTGTCATTGTCGACTAATAGAATACAAGCATTATTTGTGAAATTCTTGAAAGAATTCTGGGCTGGGCCATGATTGGAGATTCCAGTGATTATTAAAACAATGAAATGTAAATTAAAATGACAAAGAATTTTTTTTGAACTTGAGTGCACTGTTGTAGTGAATATGCACTGTTTATATAGAGTTTTGGAGCTGATTAGTTATAAAGGTGGTTAGAAAAATTAGTTTGTTCTCAGTACAACCAAGGGATTTTTGTCTTTTCCTTTATTGCCATAATTAATATTTATACACATTGTAATATATTTCTCTAAAGAAGTAGTTGACTTGATATACAGTTATGATTCCACGCATACTTACCTTCGATGGGGCATGATGTGCCACATTAAATAAAATGAAAAGATAGTTTCATCTATAAAATTTATTTAATTATTTTATTATTAAAAATGCTAAAAAAATATTTTTGAACATGATTGATTTCTAGATGTATTTCATTAATGATTCAATTTTTTTTTTTTTTTTGCAACATCAAAAAATAATAGAATTGAATAAAAATTTCCACTTGCCTTGGAGAAATTGAGCTCTTGTTTTTTTTTTTTTTTACTATATGGAGACTTTTTTAGTTTGACTAAATTATGATGGGTCATTAATATTCTGTTGGGTCAATCTAATTTAGACATTTAGGTCGTGGGCTAGTAAGACTCAATTAAGTTACCATTAATTGTTTATTTAAATGCACTTGAATAATCATCTCGTTTCTTCTGGATTTTAATGTTTTCAATCAGACTTAGAGTTAATACTAACATTGACCACCATAAAAAAAAAAAAAAGTGAATTCAAAATCACATACCGATTTTTAACTACGAAAAAGTATTTTGAGTGAAATTAGATTTTATTTCCCAGTAATTGAGACTAAATTTTAGACTCATGTTTTTAACCGCAAACTTGTATTGCCGGATGCTACAATAAAAAAGAAAAAGTTTGACTAAAGTTATTCTCTCATATGTATGCATAATAAAAATTAGCTTGCACAAAAGAATTTTTCAACTGGGTTGCACTAACCGATTTTGAGGAAATTATATAGCGGTACAAATGAATGGAACTCCCTCCGTTATAATTATATTTCAAGTATGCTTCTAGCAAAATGAAAAACTTCCAAAATAAGTTTCTTACATAATGCTAATGTATAAAATAAATAAATTATCTAAATTGCCCTTACATAAATATTGTTATATTAATTATTTTTATTAAGAGGAATAAGAGTTAGTTGTATTTATTAGGGGGATTTTTGTTCATCTCATATTTATTAATCATTGCCTTAATTAGTGTGTCCAAATCTAAATGAACAATTAAAAAAGAACGGAAGAAGTAACTCCCACTATGTGTAAAGGACCCCTTGGCTTTTAATTTGATGCATTTTGTAACTGCCAGGTTGTGTGTTTTTTAGTTGCACTAGCAGACATACACACGTATTGTTTATATACGTAACTTAATCATTGAAAAATTATAATTTTTCTTTTGATGCTTTGAGTGAAATTTTATTTATTGGCTTTTATAATATGACAATTATAATTTTTTACAGTATTATTTATTTAATAAATCACTTCAAAATACAATGATTATGGTAAAAGTCTTTTATTTTACAATGCATAATTTGGTGTAATAAACAACATAAATCTAATAGTATTGTGGGAGCACACAAAATTAACTTACGTCATTGAACATTTTAATAATAGAACTAAGTTATAAATACTCGACAAAATCTCAAAGACGAGAGTTTTCACAAAAGTTCTAAATTTTGCACCTAATTATTAGTCAATAAAAAAATTTGAACAGAGCTATTAATAAGTTAAGCCCAACATCATTTGCAACCATCATATCACAGGATCATCCAAGGTCGCTCAATATTATAAATTGACATCCACATCAAAATAATATATATATATGATTTGTGCATTATTTTTTAAATAATTGACCAGAATATAAACATACATTTTTGCTCCATCCTCTACCGTACAAGTTTGTTTCCCTTTTGACATATAATTTACCAAAACTTATTATAATATGCATACTTTATGATCTTATCCTTGACAATTATTTTATTCTTTTCTTTGTAAAATCTAATTATTATGTAACCAAATATCTATATCAATGAATCAAAATAAAAAAGAGTATAAAACTTCGTTAAAAAAATATATATAAAATTTAGATTCTAAACTTACAAAATCAAACATCAATAACTCATTTCACTTATTTCAACATGTATTACAAGAGTTGCAAACTCACATAAGCTTTTTCGGATTGGACATGGCTTGTCTGAACTCATTTCGGTCCACTTGATGTTCCTTGGTGTGATTGTACAGGATTTCTCAAATTTTTTAGAGAACGGTTGACACATTGATGTCGGATTTAAATACTTAAAACTACTTGTATTCATATTTTAATTTTATAATAATAAGATTGAACAAATGCAAAATATTTATTTTCAATTATCATTATAGCATGTTATTAGATTAAATAGTTATTACGAGAGTTATCTGTATCTAAAACCACATGTATTCATATTTTTATTTTAAATAATAGGATTGAACAAATGCAAAATATTTGTTTTCAATTATAATGATAGCATGTTATTAGATTAGATAGTTATTAGGAGATTTTATCTCCATCCATGGGTTAGTTTAAAATAAATAAATACATATATTAAGATTTATCAACAAGGTTATGATGTACTAATCAATAAATAAGATGATTTTTTTTTAAAATTTATAAATATGATTTTATATGGTTGAGCTCTACAATAGTTTGAGTCGGGGTAATTTGGGAAATGAAAAAGGAGTAAATATTAGTGGAGTTGATACTTTTAGAATAGAGTTAGATATGTGTTGGCAAATTTATTTATTTATTTTTATGTAATCAATATGTGTTGGCATTTGTTTTGCCTCTTTTTTTTTTTTTTTTTTTTTATATTTAGCTTAAA
>MKEJ01000015.1:0-14323 GCA_001753735.1 Embelia ribes
TATCGTGCAATTCAATGCTATAACCCACTACAAACAAGAATTCACCGAATATCATTCATAATACTAACTACGAATATAGTCCTATGAAAATATATGCATAAATATGATATGACACATCCACACTCTATATATGATTACTATTCGCGATCTACCCGTACCTACGAAGTCTCCGAATTTCTTACGAACAAGCCGAGCAAGTTTCCACCAAAAGTCCTCTTCTTGCGCCCCAGGAACGATCTAGTTAGGAACTTCGAATGACCCCGAACTTAGTCATAAAGATGATTCTTAAGGCATTAGAAAGAAGATGGACTAATTTATTTTCTCAGATCCGAAAGGGTACGGAAATCGAGAAAAATAAACGAGCAAAAGAGATGATGAAATTTATATCAAAATATACCTCGTACTTCTACGACTCCAAAAATCTACTTTTTAATCGCAGGTCAACCTCCAAAATAGATGGATCGTCAATGTGAAGTTTTGAGCTCTTAATACCTACACTATCTCTCTCATCCTTTCTATTTCAGCATGAAGTGGAATAAAAGGGGGAAAAGGTGTTTTAAAAGCCAAATAAAAATGGGATCCACGACTTTATTCCCGCTGACTAGGTATACTAGTACACTAGTATACCGGTATCCCCTTAGTGTGCTAACTCCCAGTGAGCTTTGAATCCACTATCTCCTTATATAAACTGGGTGTACCGCTACACCAATTTGATGTACCGCTACACCATTGGGTACTGTTATAACACTTAGTGTACCAACTTACAGTAAGTTCTAAATTTCCAACGCTCTTCTCATTAATCTGGTGTAACGGTACACCAATTTGGTGTACCGGTACACCACTGATTAACGTTACACAACTTGGTTTACCGGCACTTTAACCAGAACAGAATTTTAACCAACAATCCACCAACAAAATTTTTCTAATAGGGCGCTGCCCCGCACCCCATTAGGAGCGACTCCTTCTTAACCCCTGCGACTTGACCAGGCAGGTCGAACCCCGTATTATTCTATTGAAGTGGCAAACAACTTTCCGAAACCTCTACAAATGGATTCCTACAAACTCGAATATATCCCCTGACTATAAAATAGATGCTACACTACGAATGCATATCCACGACGAGTCATAGTCCCCGACTATGATAATGCATATGCAACTACGAATGATATTTGCTATCTACAACTACGAATGTAACGATGAATGTATAAATAATATCATTAAGTGCAATTAATAATATTATTTAATTTTTACAAATTTCCTGGACGTTACATTTATACGCAACTCAAATTATTTCATGAATATTGTATGAAAAGTTCAGGTTTGGAGATTTCTTAAACGTGTAAAATAAATAGGACCCTCAATATTTATTAGACAAGCTAAGTTTTCAAAACTTTAAACTTCTCTTAGAAATTTCAATCTAAGGATTGATTTGGTTCCAGTTTTATGGGGGAAAAAAACTAGATTTTTTTTTTCTGTTTTTGAAAAAACAGATAACATAGAGCATAATTTTTTAAAGTTATTCACGCCACAACAGAAAGAAAAAAAAATTGATTAAAAGTTGAGTAACCGAATATAATTTAGATTTTAAGCCAAATACTAAAAATTTTAAGCTTAAAACTGCAACCAAATAGATCCTGATCAAATGAGCCATGTTAAATCATTAGTGTGTCAGTCACACTAAGATATCTCGTGAGGGCACTTATGTCCCCATCCCGGATAGAGACACATTGCCTAGATGGGGGTGTTGAGCCATTGATTTTTAAATTAGTGGCTGAAATTAATTATATTTCGGGTTTTGAAAACTAAAAATTGAAAAATAATCATCAAAAGATTAAGAACCAAAACCTTGACTACAATAAAATAATTAGAATTAAAAACGCGTGCAATACTTTATAAAAACTTATGGTGCACGTTGGTATACAATATAGGCAATATAAATTCAAAAGCAAAAATTTAATGTAGCTTTATCTTAGTCTAAGAGATTTGGTGAAGACTGATAGAAGAACTAAAGAGAATAAATGTAACCATGGACTTTTAATACCAAAACATGCATGGAGTAATAATTCCAAAGTGTACTTTTCAACTCCATAGTTTTACGTAGATTAAAGAAGAAACTCAAATTTCTGTTGATTAGACTATGTTTCACTGTATTTAAAGATAAAGTTTGTTATCGATATAATCGTCCATTAAATGATTGATTAGCTCCATTTACTTCACATATATATGTATACATATATATACTTATACTTTTAATACTAAGAATAATCAATCAAACAGGAAACGGGGCTACCTAGCAGTGGTGTTGGGCCATCTATGCCCAACAAATCTGAGCCATCAATTTTTGAATATGTAGCTGAAATTACATGTATGAATCTCGCATAAAATTTAAATTTACAAAAACCTATTTGATCCCATATTTAATTTTAAAATAAACCTAATACAATGGGAAAGAGTTGCCCATGTAATGAAAATTTCGAGTAAAAATTTTCATTTTTAATAAATAATATTATTAATTATTTAGTGTTGACACGTTGTATTAGTGTAAGATGTGACATAAGTGTTGAGGTGTTGGCGTTATCGCATTGACATAGCATTGTACGAGACATTGCATTTATTATGTATTACATATGCATTATGGTACCAACATAACCTACCATATGTTGTAGAGACATAGTAGAGTGTCGGTAATGTGTTGTGATAATGTGGGAACTTGGATTTGTGGTGTGAAGTGGTGTAGATGTGATGTTGTATTGGAGTTTATCGGTAGTTACGTAACGTCACGTAGATTAAGTTTTAGGCAATCAAACGACATTCCGAAACTTGCAATATACTTTTATTAGTATCTAGTGATGATTACGTGTGATTTTGGAAGTTATTGACCTAAAATATTGGCTCAGGCAATAGTCCAATTCTAGTGGGTCTGATCGATCCAATTAACTATTGGATCGATCCAAAAATGGAAACCAATCAATCCAACTGCTTTTGACTGAATTTAATTGGTGTGGACTGAACATTTTAAGTGTTATGCTTTATTTGTTTGGTTGAGATAGTAAGAGTAAGTGAGAGGAGGAGGGGGTGATAGAAAAGTTGCTCTTCTTCTTCTTATATCATCTAGCTCGGGTGATCATCCATGACTAAAAACTTGATTTCCATGATCCTTGTTGCGAAAGCTCTCATTTGGCGTAAGTCTCACTTTCTATTTTTCTTGTTCTTGTTTCCTCATTTTCCGTGCCCTTCCGAAATAAGAAATTAAATTTGATTTTCTTATTTCTTATCTTGAGTGTATCATTTTATTCCATATGTGCATGTTGTTTGAGGTTTGTTTGGAGATAAGGGGCAAAGAAGTGGGAAGTTGGGGGTTTTTGACGTATAGATTTCTGGTGATTTCTAGCACGTTCGTAGGTACGAGTATACTACAAAATAGCAACACAAACTTGAGTCTATGTAAATGCTCGATTGGTGTAATTTGGTTGGTTTATGTATTTGGCTAAAGCTTGTTTTCATTACATTGTTGAGTTGCTAATTATAATGTATAGTAGATGAGCATGAGAAATGTTGAATTATATATGTATGCTTCATGTACATCATTCGGCAGTATTCATGAAAATGTGTTATTGTGGACAATTTTTTAATTATTGAGAAATAACTTTTTTGGGAATGAAAATGATGTTGAAAATGATTTTTATTGAGGTTAGAAACAAATACTTTTGTTTGAGAAGAATTGCAATGTGTTTGGTGAGGACTCTCGATCAATAAAGAAATGTGATATGACTTCAAATTGGAATAAGTTTGAAAGTATTTTAAAATAACTTATTTGCATGTGTTGCATACAATTGGGGTTTAAGTCCTTTTCGACATTTATTTTTTTGAACTCTGTCAACTTATTTGTGAAAACTTACTTTATAGAGAAGGCTCGGTGCCTTATTGTGGAAATCGAGAATCCTGTACAAGGAAAATTTCCATTGATTGGCATCACTAAGAGAGAGATGAATCAATGTAGTCTTTGATAGGCATCACTAAGAGATAAACAGATCAAAGCAAGAAAATGATCTATAATAAAAGCTCTTTTCCTTACTTGACAAGACACAAGTCCTACTTTTCTTTGAGTTGTTGAGTAGTTGTGGATTGTGGGTTGTGCATTGTAGGGTTGGATATGTGTGTTACATTGCATCGATATATACATTATATTGTAGCATGTTATTGATCAGATTACTAACACATCTAGTTTATTGTATTATTTCGTAATCTAAATCGTACATTTCTTTTTGCATATCTTGTCATATATTATATATTGCAGGCATTGATGTGAGTGACAACCGCCCTTGAAGTGCTCGGGTTTGCCTTCTGTAGATAGCTTGTGAAGTATTACTTTTGGTTATATTTTGAGGAGCCTCATTCATGTTGTTGTATCTATTTTAAGGCCTATACATTGATGTTATATATGATGTACTTTATTTTGCATATTACAGTCTTTTGTAGTCTTAAGTGGTATCATTGTGTCCATGTTAGAATAGTTTGTAATATGTTGTTCTATTGACGAGCATGGCTCTTACTATTGTATAGTAAATAGGCTAAATATTGTTATTGTCATTGTCATTATACTTATATCCAGGTAGACTACAATATATTTTATTTTGTCGCACTCTGATATTGATTGTTGTAGTTGAGTTTTCCGAAAGTAACGGTTTATTATGTTTCTCCGCCTCCCCGTCAAAAATCAATATTTTTATTTTTCTTTTCTTTAAAAATGGATTAAAATTACCCATCCGGGTCTTTAGGATTCGAGGCGTAACAACCCATCACATTGTCGAACAACCCCCTTGAGCCATAAAACAATAGATAATTCATAAGAGTCCTTGAAATACATGAGTTGTATATCTTTTACCGTGTATATTGAAAATATTTTCGGTTATGTACTCTTTTCGTCCACGAATAATTAGTTCATTTTGACTTTATAATTTTTCGAACATGTTGCACACTTTTTTCTTTTGTATCTTTAATTATTATAAATTTTAGTTAATTATCACTATTATTCTTTATAATAAATATGCATAATAATAAGAAAAAAAAATCGATAGAATCAAATCTAGTCATTTACATCTATTTAATATTTGAAAACTTACTTTTTAATTTTTCCCTAAAATTGTCGTCAATTAAACTTTACCAATAATTTGTGGACCGAAAAATTACTAATTAATGAAATTAAAATTTGTAAGATCAACTCCACAACGGATGACCTCAAGTTCCTTTGTCTATTATTTTGTTTGACTTGTGTGTCCTTTCTTATTTCCTTTCAATAACCATTCCTTTAATTTTTTTAATCGCTAGTAGCGTATGGATGAATCCAAAAATGTTTGTTCTCTTTATTGTTTATGTTCCTTCCGTTCCAAAAATTAAGGTTCATTTTATTATTCATACAAATTAATAAAAATTAATAAATTTGATCAAATTATTAAATGATTATTTTTTTTACTAATATGTCCTCATAAAAATATGAAAAAATTGTAGTCATTAACAAAAATAAACATATTAAATGAGGGCATGATGATAAAATACTTATACGTAGTAAATTTGCTGACCTAGTACGAGTGAAATATAATTTGGGATAAGCGAAGGGATTATTTTCCTTAGAGTTGTTGGTATACTTGTCTACCCTTGACTTGTACACTGTCATTAATATTATATATTGATTCAAGTTACAATTTTCTTGTTTGTTGATCGCAGCAATCATCACAAGTTTTTAATATCTGGAGCCCCGATATAAGGTTGACAATGTCTAAATTATGTTGAAAATTATTGTTTTTTTTTAAAAAATTAGTGTGATGGAGAAAATTATCACTTGCGCCATGAAAAGGTCATAGACGATTTCATAGCTATTTAAAATATTTTCAACTTAGACAAAAAGGTGATATCTATAGGCCTTAGATACTTCAACGCTGATAATTTGATTCTAATTACCTAACATCAATTTGTTAGGTTTGTGAAACTGAAGACATTGTATACCAAATCTCACTATCCAGAATTCAACTCTGCAAATCATTGTGTGTCTTATGGAGATTAATTTGTAATGTCCTGGAAGTTTTGAATAACTTTTTCGCATTTATAATAATATTATTAAAGTTTATAATAATATTATTATATTATTGTGAACGAAAGTGCATAACATATTGTAAAATGAACTATGAAGTTTTAATGTGTAAATAGAAGTATTGAAGTATGTAGACGTGTTGCGTGTTGAACGTGTAGTTGTAGCCTTACTCTCTTATTAGTGTATCGAAGTCGTAGCCTTATAGTTGAGTGTTGTGCGTTGATGCGTAGTGTGGGTATTGGTGTTGAGAAGCATGTGGAGTTGGTATCGTGAGGGGTTAGTGTTAATGCCTTAGTGTTGAAGAATTGAATATTGAAAAATGTATTCTGCTAGGGAATAAGTCGACTGATATATGTTGACTAATAGGGAATTAGTCGACTTATTCATAGAATATGGCGACTTATTGAGTGTACAAAAATTTAAGAGAGTTTTGTTTCTCATGTGGGGTGAAATAATCGACTGGTAGGACTAAAATGTTGACTTATTTTGTCGCACCCTGAATTCTAGCCATGAATCCAGGGACGCAAGCTATTAGTAACAAAAGAAAAGAAAAAGAAAAGGAAAGAAACAAAAGAATAATAGTGACTAGAATAACCAAAAGAAATCAAAACATTTCTACATTATCCTTGCCAATATATATCCATAATCAGAAACAAAACTTGATTACATATACATCAAGTATCATAGTATATCGATCTCTAAACTAATATATACAACAGTAGTTACAAAATAACTACATATGAAATCAAGCTAAGTACTTGTAGCCAAAATGCCAACAGTTATACATAAAAGAGGTCCAAATACTTATACAACATAACCTAGCAGTGACTTCTACAAAATATAACTAAAGAAGTACTATTGTGCCCTCAATAGTCTAAGCCTGCCCGCTATGATATTCATCCCCTGTATATTTATATCTAAATAGTACAAGAAAGATATAACGATACAATCAAATTTCTAGTAAAACTCTAAATATGAGTTTAAATGTGCAATGATATGTATGCATATGCAAAGCTATGCCATATGTCACATAAATCCTTCAACCAATTCCAAAAATTTCCTCTTTCTTAAACAAATTTCCAAATCAAACACTTTTACCAAAAATTTGCATTTCCATAATTTACACATTCACCTTATTTCACATATTCCTCATATTCCTCATTTCTCATAATCAAATGTTCATTCCGAGCTTTTATTCAATTTTCTCATTTTTCAAACTCATTTGCTCATTCCGAACCCAAACAGATTTCTCATGTAAAATCAACAAGACTCGACAAACATGAGACTAGTATTTTTAATTCGGCACCTCGTTAGGACTACTCACGCCCTATATAGCATATAAAACAGCGCGAGCGACACACGTATTTCTATTCTTAGGCCCGACTTGGACCTGTCAGGACGCTCATAAAATCTCTTATTTTAGTTTAGTAAAATTTGACTTAGTCCCGAAAAGAAATAGAAAATAGTCAAATTAACTTTCGATATGCTTATGTTTTTTCTATTCGAAAATTTTCATATTTTCATTCTAAAAACAATGCCTCATGCGTAATGATCATGTATGTATGAAATGTCCAAATAATGTTAATATGCACATGATAACATGATAAATTAAATATAATACAACGAATAAAATGAAGTATGACAAATGCTCCAATATAGGCCTTTCTTTTTAAAAATCCGATAAATGCTCATATGAAATACATAAATAGAATTCCTCTATTTAAAGCATAATTTCTCCATATTATATTCACATACTCATAAGAACCTCATAATTCCGAAATTCATAATTAATAAAACCACATACATAAACCCTCATAGTCATACTAGTAAATACACATCAATATCCGATAATGGATACTTATTATTTATGGTAACCCTATTCAACTTCTGGTAGTCAATATACATCCGCCTTGACCCATCTTTCTTCGGTGGTAACCCTATTCAACTTTTGGTAGTCAATATACATCCGCCTTGACCCATCTTTCTTCGGTAAGAATAGTGCAAGAACACTCTATGGTGAATAACTCTGTTGAATAAATCTTTTTAGCTCTAAATAATCCAATTGCACCCTTAATTCTTCCAATTCTGCTGGAGCCAAACTATAAGGTGTAATTGATATAGGACGTGTAATAGGCATAAGATTAATAGTAAAATCTACCTCTTGGACATGTGGAAATCTGCTATGATCTATCGGAAATACATCTGGAAAGTCCCGAACAACGGGTGGAAACTCTGCCCTAGAAGACACTTCCTCTAACAGATTAAGGCTAGAGAACATACCCAACAGACTAGTCTGGAAATGACAAGTATAAGGAAAAAGAGAAGGACTTTCCCCTTGATAAACAATAGAAATTCCATCTGAAGTTTTCATATAAACCCTCATCCTTTCACATTCGATTACAATATGAAAATGGGCTAACTAATTCATACTGATAATGATATCAAAACCCAATATGTCAAAGAGAACAAAATTATATATGAATGTATGATCTGCTATAAGCAATTCACAGTCTCGATAGATACTATCCATATAAATAATGTCCCCACTTGGGGTATCAACATAAATCGACTCATTTAATTGAAAATGGGAAAATCTAACTGATGAACAAAACGTGATGCAATGAATAATCATGATGTGCCCGTATCAAATAAAATTTATGCCCATATAGAAAGAAAGGATAAGGTACCTCGAATAACTGAAGGCTTGACTACTTCCGATGCTTGAGGCATAGCATAGGCATAGGCTTGAGAAGACTGACCCTACTGGAATCCTCGCCGAGAATTACTCCCCTGAAATCCACTATGCAAAGATCCCACACCCTGAATACCATCCTAAGAAGACCCAGAACCATGATAAGAAGTAGAATATGGTACCATAGAAGGCTGTCGAGGTGTTGCTATCAAAGGGGCATACTGAACAAATCCACGAGAGTTGCCAGGGATTGTAAAGATCTCTAGACATCTAGTACGTAAATGTCTCTTATTGCCGCAATTTTGACAAAAAGCCTGAATGTGCTCTTTCTTGCCACAAAGAAGATACATTTGAGGCAATGAACAATCCCGAGATATATGACTCGGTTGGCCACAGTAACACTTTGGCCCCCAAACTACCGACCTTAAAGGTACTAAACAATTCGAATAAAATTGGCCTTGATAAGATGAAGTAAAGGCCTCCGGAGATTTTTTCCTATCACTACTACTACCAATATTCAAGTTACCCTCATGGTTGCCACCACCAACATAGCCACCCCAATTGGCTGAACTAGTTCTAGAATCTGGAACCGTCGAAACTGATGATTGCCCCAAAGGCTTTGAAGAATGACTACCCTCGATGCATTGTTTAGCGAGTATGCCTTCTTCAACATTTATAAGGGCGTTGAGACAACACTTATAAGACCTAGGTAAGCCTAAAGCCATAGAAATGTGAATAGAAGGATGTAAACCCTTATCAAACTATCGAGATCGAAGCTTCTCAGTAGCAATGAGTTTCGGTGCATACCTCGAAAGGCTCGTAAATGCCCTTTAATATTGTTGAACCGTCGTGCCTTTCTGCATTAGATTTGCAAACTTCTCCCATTTCCTTTCTCCAAAAATATTTCTCAGAATGTTGCCCTAAAAAGAAGTAGAAAAGACTCAAATTGACTCTTGATATGCTCATGTCGTTTCTATCCGAAAATCTCCACATTTTCATTTTGAAAACAATACCTCATGCATAAAGATCATTACATATGAAATGTCCGAATAATGTCAATATGTGCATGATAACATGACAAATTCAATATCAGACAATGAGTAAAATGAAGTATGACAAATGCTCCAATGTAGGCCTTTCTCGTTAAAAATCCAATAAATGCTCATATGAAATACATAGATATTATTCCCCTATTTAAAACATAATTTCTCCATATCATATTCACATACTTATAAGAACCTCATAATTATGAAATTCATAATTAATAAATCCATATACATAAACATGTAACATAAACCCTCATATTCATAGTAGTAATATGAATCCGCCATACCTAAATAATCCGAAAATATAGTCCCAAAGACTTCTTGAGAAAAGCACCAATTTCGCTCCAAATTGGCCCTCTAATTTGATCTGCGTATGCTACTCGGATTCGTTCGAACCTAGCCAAGAAAACGATCCTAATGTCGCAAGGAATAAGAATTAACCACTTATTTCAATGTGCAATCATGTCACGAAAATCAAGACATATCAAACGTGAAGAACAAAAGATGAGACTTACCTCAAATTGTAGGCCTCACTCAAAAGAATCCAAAAATGAACTTTTTATTAATATTCCTGCTCTCTAACTAAATGAATAAAGTTCTCAAAGTTTGAAAAAAAAAAACCATCTATCTCTATTTCGTGTATTTGTGGAAGAAAGTGAATAAGAAAAAGTTAGAGTCAACACACTTAAACTCCGATATTGATAAGTTGGATTGATTCAACTGCGATTCAACTGCACTTGGATCAATCCAAAAACTACTTGCATCTATCAGAGCCACTGGAATTTTGAGTGCTCACACCTTTGGTTGAAAACTTCCAAAAATATTTGTAATCCCTCATAAAGCCTAATAAAAGTGTTTTGCTACTTTCGGAATAGCATTTGAGTATTCGAAACTCGTTCTACACTACAAATTTTGATTACCAACAAACCTCGACACACAATATTACTCCACATCATTTTGCAACTTGAGACCAATTTTCCGCATACGTCATTATCCTAAATGATATGCTATCATGTAACATCCCAAAATTTGCGGGCAAATTTTTTGCACTGATAAATAATATTATACGGGTTATAATATCATAAATATCACCTAGTAGATTAGGAAGTGGTGGGTAATTTTTTGTGATCATGGTTTGGTCTCAGGAAAAATTTAAACACGATTAAACATAAGTTAGCTTCGTGACAACAGTTTGGTTTTTTGGGCATTTCTTGCAAACCATAACTCTGATTGAAGCCTACCAATGTCATTGGAAATTTATTTCAATCCTCTACAACTTTCATATTTTGACGAAAGGCTAATTCATAGCATAGAAGGTTTCAAACAGAGCCCGACATGGTCGGGCCAGTGTAATCAACACTTAGACGTTGGCCCCGTAGTTTTCTTTTTGAGTTCTTAAATGTGTAAACACATATTTATACTTATTTTCATGCTGAAAACCTGTATGATGAAGAAGAAGAGGAAGAGAGATGGAGGAGAAAGATGAGAGGCAGGAGGATTGAGTACAGCTAGCTAGGGCCTTCGTTTGCATAAAATAATTACGTATTCGGAGTCTATGTTGCGCAATGAATATTTCTACATAAGTTTCTCTACCTATATTTCTTGTTTATTTTTCCTTGGTTTGCATTCCGAGTTCGTTTGTCGAAATAAAGTTGGTGAACATTTTTATTATGACTCATAGATCATTTTTATTTATGGGTTCACTATGATCCAACATACGTTGATAGATCAACTCGGGAACAGATTGCGGTTACACTTTCGCCCCAATTTCATCTTGATTCATTGGTCATCTAACTTTGAGGTGAACGCATTTCTTACTCGATATCGTGATAGCTACACGTGGGTATAATTTTTATCGACTTGTTATTTGGTTGGTATTTTCTCGTGTTGCGTGCCAAATGAGATATTGAAATTAAAATTTGGAAATATGTTTCTTATATGTTGTATAAACCATTTTCTTGTATAGGAGTGCAGTCATTTGAGCGGCGGAGCTCAGTATTTTCATTGGCATGAGAAGTGAGGTTTCGGGTACCAGCGGCGAGACTATTCAAAAATTGCAAAAGGGGCATTTTATACGCTTTTGGGATGCATTCGAGGTATGGATAGATTCAGGACCTCAATATAATTTGGAAATCTTTACTTGTATATGTACATATTTGACAGGTTGTCGGTATCGTAGGTTGTATAGTCTTTAAATCAAGACATACATTTGAGATCATAAATATTGATAGTATGATTAGTCAAGGCATAGTAGTAGTTGTTGTTTACTACTTTCATATTATATATATATCTCTCGATTGGCCTGGTTGGTTTCGTTATTCGCTGTTAACATGGTTGGTATCGTTGTTCATCATGGGTGTTGTTGTTCGTTGTTGGCATTACTATTGTTTCTATAGCAATAATGGTGTTGTTGATGGCGTTATTGTTCGTTTTGTTGTATTCAAGGTATTCCTTATGTTCGGGACATTTATTATGTTTGGGGTGTTTATTGTATTCGAGACATTCGTTGTATTCAGAGTATTCATTGTATTCGGAATTCTCATTCTATTCGGGGCTTTCATTGTATTAAGGTATTCATTGTATTCTGAGCATTCGTTGCATTTGAGGTATTTTGATGTATTTGTAGCGGTTGTTGTAGTCATTATAATCGTTGGTTTTGATAGATTTCATTGTATTCGTAATAGATGTTTACTACTTATCGTGGATGTTAATTCGTGGATAATCGTAGTTAATTAACATATTCATAGGCTTGATTATTTCTTATATTTTGTTGTTTCGGGCATGTTATCTTTCGAGCTTATTCGTGTTTTATTCTTAGTTGCATTTTATAGGCATTCGGGACATGTCATTTGTGTTATTGATATTTCATTCATGCTATAACAAAAATGTTATTTTCGAGCATCGAGTCGTGATTTTGGGATTTGGGTATCACATTTAATTTTTGGAACATAAAATATCAATTTTCTAAACTATCAAAAAGTAATTGGGGTCATACAACCCCACCGTGAAAGACAGACTACCAGTTCTAAGATATCCATTAGAGGTGCTAAAATTTGGGGTGTTCCACAATGAATACTTGGCATTCGTCCAATTTTGGAGACGAGCCATAGCTTTTTCAAACTTCGGGCCAATACTAGTCCCATTTTTTTTATTCGAGACATAGTCGAGTTTTTGTAGTCGAGTCATAGTCACATGTATTAAGCATATTTACATTCGGGTTTCATAAGGGAATCGGTAAATTTATTTTGATGCGGCCAATTTTTAAAAAATGGACACATGTCCCATTTGGACACACTATGCATACATAAGTTTCATTCTGGTGTAAACTTCCCCAGAATTCTACAGCCTTCGTACATACAAACATGAATAGTGAAAGGGAGAGAGAGGGGGGAGGGGGCGGACTAAGGTAAAGTGGTGAAGTTAATTGGAAATAAGCCCGGGTATGCAACAAGTGAACACTCTAATCTACGTCTACAGGGTTTTAACACCCAAATTCGTAAAATGTTTCCCCAACTCTTGTGTTTAACATCGAAGTTTCCAAGTGAATGAAGTTTTAGAAGTCATTAATAAGCATAATTACAGTATTTTATCAATGTTTGTAAAAGTGGGATCGTGTATTTAGTAAAAAAACACGTTTTTCTAAAGGACTATAGCCCTGCATGTGTAGCAAATAACATATACAAACTATTGTGATTAAAAATTTTATGTTAAAATCCGATTTAGAACATGAAACTAGTTGATTTTTGGAAAATAGAACAAATCAGTAAATTGATTCGAACAAATCAGTCGAATAATATGGTCGAACAGAAGATAAACAGTCTTGCATGTGACTTTTTTCAACATTAAATTACCCCTGAACCTACGAGACTGAGGAATTTGCGATTAAAATATCAGGTACAGATTTGTTACTAGAAGTAGATCTCTAGATAGGCTATGTATGTGAATTGTGGGCTATTGGATGCTATTGTGTGATGCATATTTCTTCCTGAAAGAAAGGAATATGTTTTGGGGTAAATTTTTGCTCTTACTATAAATTTTATGTGCAAGATTATTAATCATGCGAAATAAATGAGAACGATTATATGATATTAAATTTCGTGTTTTTGGGTTAAGTAAATGTATATCATGTTAATATGAAATTATGTGGAATTTTGTAGAATATAATATGATTATATTACTTGGAATTGTGTAGAAAAACTTAAATTAGATGCATAAGGCAATTCAGGTAAATAAATTGAGTTTAAACTTAATGGTATTGGCTATAATGTTCTAGCTTAAGAACTAGCTTGGGTTGTTAGTATGAGCATGTTGTGAGTATGCTGGCTAAATTTTTAAGTAAACTTAAGAAATTGTGCAAGAAACATGTCTCTTTCCTAAATAGAAAAAAAGAGGATTTGTTAATGAGTAAAGAAAAATATTTTTTATGTAATATCCCAGAAAATTTCCAATAGAAAGAAAAATTCAGAGGAAATTTTTTTTCCAATTAAATGGAAAAGA
>MKEJ01000022.1:0-11874 GCA_001753735.1 Embelia ribes
AAACTTCCTTTTCTGGTTAGGACTGAAATTATTAAAATTATTTTATCAACTTTAAATATGTTGTCCTTGAAGATAATTCTGCCAATATCTGGATATATATTTGCAAACTTTGTTACTGATTATTATGTTAATTGTATCCCCTTTTCAATTTAAATATAAAGTACCTAAAAATACACTCAAACTAAAGAAAACTGATCTTCAAGTTTTAAGGTTTTGACACAAATCGTAACAGTTTTTGAATCGTATACTAGTGGCTTTCATGTGCAATTAAGCTTTAGATTGTTTTTTTTTAATTGGTAGTACAATGCTTTATTGAGTGACCAAAAAAGCAGTAAGACTTTTAAAGTATGAACTTAAAGTAATAAAATTGAAATAATTAATTATTAGCAAAATTTATAGAATTCTCGTAGCTAAAAGAAAATTCTAACCGTGTTACGCCGAAGGATGGAAAATTCAGAATTTGCAAATTTAAAGGACTTGAAGTGCACGATAATACACTATATATAACAACAAAAGTGAGATAAATGCTATAGTTCAGGGACTAATATTGAAATTAACCCTAAGATTAACTCCATTTTAAACACTGCCAGCTTTTTATGCTATAATATAATTTAATTTTGTTTTTTGATGTATTTTATATGACATAGCCCCTGAAAAGTTTTTTCTTTCAGGTAGGAATTGGATTAAACAATATTATTTGAAGACAAAAACTAAACACAAAGGATCGATGAATATATGAAGAAATAAACACCCAGTTTAGCTAGATGATTATTTGTAATGTTGCTGCAATGTACTTTTAATCGGGAATCCTAACGAGGGCGAACCATAGTTTTTCGCCAACTCGGAATGACCAAACTTGGATTAACTCGCCCTTTTTCAAGTCATATTCGACAACGACTCCCTTATGCCAATTCCCAGTCAAATTATATGTGTAATTTATGCTTCCGTTGGGCTTTGTCATCTCCCACATCTTCAGCGCTAGTGTCGACTCTCCCCCCGTGGGCCCCACTAGCCTTACCTCGATTTCCTGAATGATCATCCCTTCCTTCCTCGTACTCAAGAGCTCTCTGGCTTTCTCCCTTAGGAAACTAATGTGGATCTGATTCAACGGCATAGATAATCGGGTGTTGGTCGATTTAACATCTGACTTGAAAAGTTGCTTCGTGATTATCCAATTTGTCTCGCTGCCGTTCAGCTCCCTGATTTTGCTCTTGATTACTTGCGGCAGGGAATCTGGCGCTGGTTTAGGGACTACCGCCCTCGTCTTCGGCCTCCACTCTTTAATCTCCTTCTTTTTCTTTTTGGACGGGGCGTGTTTCTCCTCCTCCTCTTCTTCAAAATCTATGTTTTCGTCACGTGTCCTAATCTTGCTGGTAGCCCTTTTCCCATCTTGTTGCCCGACACCTTTTTCTTGCTCCGAATTCTTCTTGCAACGTGCTTTATACAAGTCTAAGTAGCGAAAGCCTACGTAATCCTTGGAATCGTTCTTGATATACCTTTTGATGATCGACGACTTAATCTTGCTCGGGAGACGTTTGAGAATCTCCATATTGTGAATCACTGCTTCCAGTACAATCTTTCCAGAACAAGAAATCTTTTTGAAATGGGACTTCGCATGAGCAACATCATACTTATGATCATCCTTGGCCATTGCAAATAAGATGAATAATAACAAAAACCAAATTGAGAAATTTATGAGAATGTTTTGATTGATTTTCACGATTTGTGTATATGCATGATGAGATATATATATATATACCTATTGGTACAAACGGACTAGGAAAGTACTTGGAATACAAGTTTTTGTTTCCTAATTGAGTTCAAAGTACAAACTTCCTTTTCTGGTTAGGACTGAATATTATTAAAATTATTTTACCGACTTTAAATATATTATCCTTGGAGATAATTCCGCCAATATCTGGATATATATTTGCAAAATTTGCCGCTAATTATTATGTTAATTGTATCCCCTTTTCAACTTAAATATAAAGTATCCAAAAATACACTCAAACTAAAGAAAAATGAATCATTTAAAATTTGTGAAAAAACCATATTTACAAAATGTTTAATAATTATGAATTTTATATTTGATATTTAATTTCCAGATTAATATAATGGGGCAAAAATATTTATAACAAAAAAGAAATTAAAACTAAAATTTGTCCCAAAATGGTTCCCCATAAAGTGCAAACTAAAAATGCTTATCAATCAAGCCTTAAAATCTCAATAAATTGGGATAAGTTAAATGAAACAAATTAAGAAAACACATTGATTTGTTGGCCACACATTTAAGTTATTTGCTGGTTCAAAATTATAGTACACATGTCGTGTTGTAACACTCGTATTGAAAGCCCACTTCACATTATTCACTCAAAATAAAATATAAAGGAAAAAGGGCACTTTAAGTCCAATGTTAAAATTAAGCCAAATAAAGAGCATTTTATTATTATTACTAACGGGTAAATGAAAACAACTCACAATAAACTCAACGATACGAAAGTCTGAATGTATTAACTGAGAATGCTAAATATCCAAAGAAACTCTATCACCAACGGAAGCACCTAAGGGAGATGACAAAAGAGCTGAGTAGAAAGGTATAGATCGACATCACATTATCAATGGTAGAGGGTCTTCCTTGTAGCCGCATCCTTTTACAAAAAAAAATATGAAGCATGAAATTCAACAAAAAATATTGTTTTCAGCAGTAAACTTACAAATAGAAATTAAATTCTTATCAATGCCTGATACATTTAATAAATTGCATAGACGAAAAGATAACTAATTAGTAGGTATATAGTATAATCATAAATATGTAAAACAAGCAAACTTGTACTATCACCGACAAGAACCTAATCACGACCACTATAGAGTTCAGTAGTAAGATTCAAATAAGAGGTGACATAATGAGTACTTTCGGAGCCGTGATACCATGCATCAACATATTGTGGTGTGTGTTTACTTTGTAGAAGTGACAAACTAGAAGGAGATTGAAATTCATGTTGTGATATCGGGCAATGAGAACCCTCTTTAGGCTTATCTTTGAGTCTGATAAGGTTTTGCTCACTAAGAACGGTTTGTATGTCGGAAGAGGTTACATGTCTGATGGCCTTTTTAAGATGAATGTAATGAATGTGGCAATCAAGGCCAAGTCTAATGATGTAACTGTAGCCCAAGAGGCTAGCGAAAATGATGTAATGATTGTTGCCAACAAGGCTATTAAATTTTTTTCATTTGCTTATCTGTTTGAGTCATTTGATTTTTGGTATGGTAGACTAAGTCATGTGAATTACAAATCCTTAGATAAATTAAATTCACAACCTATTACCTAAGTTTAATATTGATAAGAAACACAAGTGCGAGACTTATGTAGAGGCCAAATTGGCTAAGTCTCCGTATTATTCTATTGAATGGAGTAGTAAACCTTTAGGTTTAGTACACACGGATGTATATGGCTTAAGTATGCACAAACTAGAGGCGGTACAAAGCACTTCATTACCTTTATCGATGATTGTACAAGATATTATTATGTTTACTTAATGAGAAATAAAGATGAAGCAATAGAAATGTTCATTAATAATAAGAATGAAGTCGAGAATCAACTCGACAAAAGGATCAAAATTTTAAGAAGCAATGGAGGCAATAAATATGAGTCATTGTTTGCACAATTATGTGCCGAAAGTGGTATTATTCATCAAACCACAACACCCTATTCTCCTGAGAAAAATGGCATAGCTGAAAGGAAGAATAGGATTTTGAAGGAAATGATGAATGCCAAGCTTACAAGTTCGGGGTTACCCTAGAACTTGTGGAAGAAAACTTTGCTTTCTGCTAATTATGTGTTGAATAGGTTACTGCAAAAGAAGCTTAAGAAAGCTCCTTATGAATTATGAAAGGCTGAGAGCCCAACTATAAGTTCTTAAGGGTTTGGGATTGTCTTGCAAAGGTACCAATTCCAGTTCCTAAAAGAATTAGAATAGGACCGAAAACATTAGATTGCGTGTTCATTTGATATGCACAAAATAGTAGTGCTTATCATTTTCTTGTGTATAAATTAGATAATCCTGAAGTGCATTAGGATATTATCATTGAGGCAAAGGATGCTTCTTTCTTCAAATAGATTTTTCCTCAAAAGCTTTACTACATAAGATGGAACCAAGTAATCAATTTTGTGGGGTTAATGTGGGGCGAGTGAAACTTAAGAAGAAGATGAAGAACCCAAGCATAGTAAAAGGGAAAGGAAGGAAACTTCATATGGGCCAGACTTTCTAACATATTTGTTAGAAAAAGACCTGGTGACATTTAAGGGAGCAATATCGAGTCTATAAGCACCTTTTGGAAAGACTTTATACATAGCAAAATAGAGTTGGTTTGCATAACCATACTTGGGAACTAGTGGATCGGCCACAGGGGTGTAAACCTTTGGGTCACAAGTAGATCTTCAAGAAGAAGATAAAAGCAAATGGTTATATCAGCGAAACTTGTAGTAAACGGCTAAAGGCAAACGGAAGGGGTCAATTATTTTGACACAAATGGATATAAAGACTGTTTCCTAAATGGTGACTTGGAAGAGGAAATTTACATGCAACAACCTAAAGGGTTTTTGGTTCTCGGTAAAGAGAATAAAGTGTGTAAGCTTGTTAAGTCCTTACATGGATTAAAACAAGCACACCTAAATAATGGCATGAAAAATTTGATCATGTAATGGTATCAAATGGGTTTCGTATTAATGATTACGATGAATGCATCTACATGAAGGGCACTGAGAAAGATTATGTGATAGTATGCCTTTATGTAGATGACATGATTATCATTGGTAGCAATGATAATATCAAGGCCACCAAAAGGAGGATGTCACGTAACTTCGATATGAAAGATTTGAGTGTTGCTGATATAATACTTGGTATGAAATTATTAAGACATCCAATAGCTATGCTCTATCCCAAACTCATTTTGTTAAGCAAATGCTTGACAAGTATGGCAAGGGAAGTGATGCAACAACTAGAACACCAACATAAGTGTTACCTTACCTTAAGAAAAATCATGGTGAAGGTGTGCAACAATTAGAGTATTCCCAGATCATAGGCAGCCTAATGTATCTCATGAATTACACTCAACTAGATATTGCGAGCTGCACTACATGAGATATCTAATGATACTTAAAAGGCACGCAAATGTGAATTGGATCTCAGACTCCAATAACACAAAGTCCACAAGTAGATATAGATTTGTAATTGGAGGTGCAATTATATCATGGAAATCCTCGAAACAAATGTGTATCGTAAGATCTACTATGGAGGTTGAGTTCATAGCATTGATCTAGCAGCCAAATAAGCAGATTGGCTTCATGATTTTCTTCAGAAAATTCTTACGTGGCTAAAGCCAATTCCCTCAATTAGCATACATTGTGATGGTCAGTCAGCTGTCGGAAGGGCAGAAAGCTACAAGTATAATAGAAAGTCACGACATGTACGTTGACGACACAGATTCATAAGAAAATTGGTAGCAAATGGTGTAATATCCATAATTATGTGAAATCGAGGGATAATCTTACGGACCCATTGACTAAAGGCTTAACAAGATATCAAGTTGAGATTTCATCGAAGGGAATGAGGTTGAAGCCCATTAAAATGATTATCATCTATAATGGCAATCCAACCAGAATTGGAAATCCCAATTTCCAGGTTCAACGGGACAACCGAATTGTGGGGGGAATCGACCAAAGCACCTGGAAAATTGAGTCACAACCCATTCCTATGGTGAATAAGTAATAAACATCTACCATGTTAAGGCTAAGCTTAGTTTTTAATGATGCTTATATCACGTTGGTTTGAGTGGGGTATAGAATGATACTCTTAATAAAAGATCATCTATATCGAATGTGAAGGGGTTGCTTCTATGAGAATGAATTAAGGGCTAATTATCTAAAGCACTCGAAGAAACTACCAGGGGTGTCCAGGGCGAAAACGAACACAATAAAAGAACATAATAGTAGTGTAGGGAAGGCACTGTATGAGTATTGTTGCCTTGGTATACACAAAATATCTAACTGTTCAAGGCATCGCGTCCACCGGTTGGCAAGTATATCCGATAGTACTTCATTACGGAAGGTTCAAAGCGAAAGCCACCTTTCCCGATGCAACAAATTTCCATGGTACTCTCGATTGTATTTAGGTTGCACATTGCATTTTGGCAATTTCATTCATATGGGGAATTGTTGGGTTTGTGGTTTTTAGAACCATGTAAAAATCCATATGTTTATGAATTTTTCAACTTACGAAATGTACCATCTTTGAGGCAAGTTTTGGATAGGTTTCACTCAATATTTCTTGAAGATCTTGAGTAAAAATTAAAGCCGTACTTGTAGGCCTCGAGATGATATTTTTACATTCTTAAAACTATGAATAGTGGGAATGTAAATTGACCTCAAAATGAGTGGTTGGCGGTGGCGGCCCTTTGGGCTAGTACACGACGAAAGGTTGCATCGGTTCGTGTTTTGGAGGACTATAATTTTATTTTTAACCAAATTAATTTTCCCACTAACTATTTTTTCAGCCAAAACCCAAGAGTTGCATCTTTCCATTAATTACATGTTTACCCCAATAGCTGCAACTTTTACAAGTTGCACCCCTTCAATGAAGAATTGTGTCTTTTCGAAACAACCTTTTGAAAACTATAAATAAGTGGCATTGCAGGCTATTTTTCTAATATTAAAGTATTCCAAATAAGAGCATACAAACACTCTAATCTTGCACACACTCGTACTCAATATGCTAGAAAAACAAATTATGAAAGTATCGTTCCACAAAATGTTCGACAAGACGTTTGAATTGCGGCTTCCTTTCAAATGTAGAGAGCTGACGTTGCATCCTAGGAATCCATTGCTAAAAAAGGGCAAAAGCAAACGGTGTCGAGCAAATTGGATTTAAGGAGATAAGGTTAAATTTTGGTATCATTCGAGATTAAATACAAACTAATTTCGTATTTCAAACGAAAAGGTTTCTGCACTTCCAATAAGGTACGCATTTATTTCCGTATTTTTAATATTATTTCAGTTTCGTAATTGAATTAAATTATGCAGTGGGAACAGACTGTGATACCTTCGCATTCTGCCTGAACAGAATTTAAAGGCACTACATTCGCATACCGGGGGATGAATGTGTAGTTGACATTCGTCCATGTTGACCGCACATGGGCAAATGTCAAGCAATATGTCTGTTCTTTCAATATGTTCTAATGTGTTACAAATGTCTCTACTAATAATAAATACTCTTTTTTGTGTGTGTGGTTTTGTGAAATTTAGCGAGAGATAGAAAACGGGTTTTGTGGATTTAGTAGGTTTGTTAAGAAGAGATGATAAATATGAAATGGTGAAAATTAAGATATGAAAAAGGTTGAAGATGAAGAAGATGATGTCGAAGAAAATGATATATTGAATAGGTTGATGTGAAAAGTAACTTGACTAGTGTTAATAGAACAGAAATAATACCCACTTATTTTGTGGTGCATAAAAATAAAATGAATGCACGATGCAAGAAGTAAAGTGGTGCAAGAAGCAAAAATGGTGCTACAAATAAAATTGCCCATTGCTTTTTATAAAATAAAGAAGAATAGTTAAAAAAATATATAAAATGAATATTGGATTGGATTGGTTTGGGTTGGGGGTTGTCTACCCAACGCTTAAAAGAATAGGAATGTGATAGACTTGGGAACTAGGGCAGACAATGAGGCGAGCTGCTCGTGAGCTGCTTGAGTTCGGCTCAATAAATACTCGGCTCGAGTTCAGCTCGAGAGTAAATGAGCCGAGCTCGAGCTTAATTTTGAGCTCGATAGTTTTAGCGAGCCAAGCTCGAGCACTCGAAATAAGTACAATATATAGTATTATACATATTTATATATATATATATATATGTATATTTCATGTGATTAATAAAATAAATAAAATTTATCTAAAAGAAATATTAAAATGTCTCATTAAAATTCATTTTGCCTCTATTAATTTCTATCATCAATAAATTATCATAAATATTTTAATCATTTCGTATTTAAAATTGACCCCAAAATTATCAAAATTTTATTAGCATATAATACTTTCGGAATTAAATATGTTGTTTGCGAAATTTTGCATAAAAATAGATGAAAATCTAAAGAAAAATCTATAAGGAACTTAAAATATGTAAGATTGTTACGAATCACATGATTCATGAGCTGCTCGGAACTATTTGACTTCGGCTCGAGTTTTGCTCGAATGCTAATAAGTGGAACTGAGCTCGAGCCAGGAGTTTTTATTGACAAGCCGAGCTTGAGCACTCTAAAGTTCAGCTCGGCTCGATTTGGCTCGTGACCACCCCTATTACGAAAAGAAGGGAGGTGAATTTTTTACTCATACAGTACAGTTGGGTCCCAATATTACTAATTTGGTATACCTATGCCATAAATAACCAATATGGTCTATATGATGTAATTCACCATTACAATTGGCAAGTTACTGTTAAATTTTTTTAATAATTTGCTATTAATATTGATGGATGATGTTTCTACATTTTGCCATTAATATTAGTGAAATATATTCTATGCAATTCGCCACTGTAATTGGCGAATAATGTGAGTTAAATGTTCAAATCTCTAAACGCTCTTTTCCCACTGCCATAATAAATTGATAAATTATATTAAGAGAAATAGCAATAATTTGCTAGTGCTAGTAGCAGTTTATGAGTAAATTCTTAGTAATTCACTATTACTAGTGACAAAATGTACAAATTAAAATTTTCATTTTTACCATTAATAATAACGAATTATTAAAGAATTTTAACAGTTTTTTACCATTAACTGTGGCAAATGCCAAAAACCCCTAAAAGAGGTGGACCCAAACGCTTTATAGACTTTTGTGCAAAAATTTTGGAGGCAATAAAAGTCAGCTTCCTTCATTTGTTCTAAAATAAGAACTAAGTTTTTAGAAATTGAAAATAAAAACTCTTCCCCAAACAAATTTTTTGCATTTGGAAACAAAAAACTAAAAGAGGAATGTCAACCAAACAGCACCTAAATTTTTTTCATTAAATAAGCTTGCCTCGACATATCACAGATGCAATTTTCAACACCCGTACTTGTAACTGTTTCCATTTGAAACGGGATAAAACAAAAAAAGTGACAGTACCACTGCTTGAATAGGAGGGGGAGGGAGACAACAAACCATTCATATACTCAATAGTTATAATGATGAAGGGACTGTAATCATGAGACAATGGGCTTACTTATATCATAAAAGCACATAAATATATTTTTTTGTTAAATGTGAAAAAATATACTTTCAAATAATACTTATCAATATTATATGTGTGTTTGATAGAAATTGAAAATTGAACAAAAGTTAGGATACAGCATTACATACACCACCGAATTGTTACCCAAATACTCATTAAATTATAGTAATACTTTTCCTAGAAAAGCTAGGCACTAAATTGATTGCCACAAAACTTGTTGCAACACCATTTATAAAACCAAAAGAACAAACATAGAAACCAAAAAAAAAGAAAAATAGAACCCACCGCATTGAATTAATTAAATAATCTATCTTTAACTCAATAACATAAAATTTCAAAAAGAAAATCCCTCAAAAGCTAATAGCTCGTAAACACAAGATAATATACTTTTGAAGCCGCAGCTTTCAACTTGATGATGGAGATCAAGTAGCAGCAGATTTCAACTTGAGCACCGTCCTTAACAAAAAATAAACGTCTTCTTCCTAGACTTTATCATCTTTTTTGCGTTCCCAGCTCCGACAATTCTCTCCAGCTAGTTATTAAACAAAATTGAGAATGCCGTCAAAAAATACTCCCGAGACTTGAATCAAAGCAAATATAAGTAGGCAACTAAAACAACTACTAATATCTCAGAAACTTGTCTTTATCAAGTCCACATCTATAGCCTATACAGATCATACAAATACTATAATCCTGATAAGCATGTGATTGATATTACATCTATTGCACACGAAGTATAGAAAATTACCCGGAGCTCATCAAACTGACTAAATAGTATACTGCAGGACAAGCCACGAGACCCTTCAAGCATATTA
Source organism: Embelia ribes (assembly GCA_001753735.1). Classification (NCBI taxonomy): domain Eukaryota; kingdom Viridiplantae; phylum Streptophyta; class Magnoliopsida; order Ericales; family Primulaceae; genus Embelia; species Embelia ribes. The sequence continues at coordinate 10,076 of MKEJ01000022.1, forward strand.
ACAATCTGCAGGAAACAATTAAACAATTTTCACTTATCTGAGTGCATAAAAGAATAACAAAATGCTTCCGCATATTTCAAACTTTACCTCAGGGTAAAACTCCTTTCTCTCCGGAAGAGAATAAATTATTAACTTCTGAACGCCACGAATCTGAAGAAATTTAAGAAACACAAGTATGAGTACATGTATCAACAAAAAGTTTGTTTTAAATACCTAAAGTGTAGAAAATATACAAAATCCTCTTATACGAGCTAGATGTGATATCCATTTCTTAGTTTTGGGTACGTATGAAACTATTGCAATTTCTTGTCATACTAAAAGACTTGCTGAGTGTTGAAGATAATAATTAATAAATGTGACTCTTCCTACAGCTTAAACTTCCCTTAACATGGTATCAAAGAAGATTTAAGGCCCTTGGTTCAAGTCTAATCGCTAACAGAGAGCAGTCTAAGGTCATGGGTTCAAGTATCATCACTACCCGATAAAAAATTGAGTAGCACTTGTTAGGCTAAAAAATGACTACAAGTGAGGGGTGTTTTGAAGGTAATAAATAATAAATTCACATCTCGCTAGCAACATGAGCTTTAAGGTGAGATGTTAGCTTGCAAGTTTATGCTGAGATGGTAGCTTGCAACTCTCTTAGCATAGATGACAAAGGACACACTTTTGTAATGAACTTCAGTAAAGCGAAGTTATGTGAATACATTTGAATTAAAACAAAAAAATTCACAACCTTAAATCTGTGAAAGAAATGAGATCTCTCAGTGAGAAGCATAATCTTCCGCTTCCCCTCGAAAAACCAATTCCGTGCACGAGAAATGTCTCGGTTATTTTTGTACCTGAATTCGTAGCGAAGCAACAGAATTAGTTCCCAAAAGTGGGTGGTTAATGTTAGAATCAAATAGAAAAAAATCCAACTCAAAAACAAAAGCAAGAAAGAAAGGTTTTTCTTACTCATCAAGTTGACAAAAGGATGCGTTTTGAGATTTCAAAAAAGACCGTAGTCGAACAAATTCCAAGTAAGAACTAATAAATAGCATAACCCCACCCTGCAAGTGCACGTTCAGGAAGAGTTTGAGAATATAAATTTATTCATTGATGTATAGCACAGCGGTCTAGCAGCTGTTTAACGAGCAGAGCCGACCCAGATTTTGTTTGGCCCCGGCTCAGCTCCCTTGCAAGTCTCTATAACTACTCAAATAGGGCTCAAGCCGAGCTTTTAATGAATAGATAGATTATCATGTAAAAATCTCTAGCTCTGCCTATTTACAAAATGAATAGAGCTCAAGCAGAGTTCCTAAAACAATATTCTGCAAACAGCTAATAAGGAGCCCTTGTTTCCACTCTTGGAAACACTACCAATTGATTTTCGAGGTTTGAGAAACGTTCATACCTGAATGGAATCTTTGATCTTAGGGAACACCTGAAATTGGATTACTATCAATATAAGAAACATATAGCAGAAAATCTGAAAGAAAGACAACTTATTACGAGGGAAATGAACTAAATTGTACTTTTTGTGATTATAAAGAAAGGCTTTAGTTTAGGTTATAAAATGATGAGTAATGGTTTATTGAAGATATCTTTATTGAATAATTTTTAATATGGCATGGCAATCAAAACAATATTTTGAGCGAACATAAATATTGCAAAAGGTGGCCAAGTTGGATCTACACGCAACTCAAAAGCTATTTCGCGCAACTAGGGGAGAGTAATCCAGCTATCCTTTGGTCCATAAGAACTTATATTTGTAAGATGGGACCAGGATGGCTGCCATAAAAGAATTAAGGAAGGAGCAG
>MKEJ01000028.1:0-10562 GCA_001753735.1 Embelia ribes
AGAATTATTGTGCGTTTCAAATAAAAATGAATAAAATGCATGGTTTTAGGCTCGGATTTGAGTAAAATATGGCGAAACAAATTTTTCGTATACCATTGGTGAGTATTTGAAGAAAATATGGTGTTAATGTGAATATATTTTCCTATCAAACTTGATATTATGCGTAGATTTTTGAAATATGGTTATAATGGTTATGACGAGAATCAATTTGGACTTTCCTATCTCAAGTTATGAATTTTCTCATGAAAGAGTGCAAAGCTTTTAAAGTAACGCACGAATGGTAATAATTTTGTAGTAACATATAATTTTTCTATTTTCTTTTTGGTTTTAGTTTCAATACTTTTAGTAGTCATCTAAATTATTTGCTCTTACTTATAATTCTCCTTTCAGTTATTGTTTTATATTATTCGTTCTTTAATTTTATGCAATATTTATTTATGTTTTATTTGAGTATTATTATTATATTTTTGTTTTAACATGCTACACTAAATTTTTATTCTTGCTCAGGGGATAAAGATGATTTAGCGGATTCGAACTAACCATAATTGATTAGTATGTTTTTAATAAATTTAATATAAAAATTGAATTAGTGTAAAATATAGGGTTTTTAATATGTCTGAGTACCTTAAAAATCATATAGTCGTAGTTATGGTGTCTGACAATCACCAGATGACACACTAGATTAAAGTAAACCAGATCGATACACATCAGTGATTTTTCGGATTAACAATCTTTTGGAGCTCATTAATTAAGTCAATTAGGAAGAAGAAGTGAACGAAATACATACAACAACGCCCAACCACAAACGATACACTTAACCATAATCGGGTGAATTTCCAAGATCCATTCGACACCGTGTATGCTCCACATATATTCTCTATTGAATCATAGGTTTAGTACCTCCAACTGACCTATCATCATTTCTCCCAACCTAATCGGATGCCTAGTCTTAATTTATTTTGAAACTAATTCCTCATCTATCAAGGTATGAACCATCTTTATGCCATCTCCAAAATAATAACCTATATCTACACCATCAATTTTATTAGACTTTTCTCTAGATGCCCTCTCACTAAATAAAATTTGCTTTAGAATAACCCTATCTTGTCTAACTTGAGAGACCGCCTCACATGCTAGTACAAACTCATCCTCTCCCACCGTATCACTCGACTCGTAGACTGGTTGGATATCAAATATATTTAATAAGGCTTTCTGTTGTCCCCACGAAATCTCCATCGCACCACTACGACAATTGATAAACGCATTGGATGTTGCCAGAAAAGGACGTCCAAGAATAATAAGAACAAAAATAGATGCAACATTGGTATCCAACACCACAAAACCAACGGGATAAATAAACTTTCCTATCTGCACAAGAACATCCTCAACTATGCTCATAGTGGTTTTGCACTCTCCATTACAGAAATGTAGTTTTATCTCGACCGGCTTGAGTTCACCTATCCCTAGTTGGTTATAAACAGTATTAAGTAATAGGTTCACACTCGCCCCAAGATCAAGCACAACATGATTAATCGCAAAATCTCCAATCACTAAAGATATAGTAGGACATCTGGGATTTTTACACTTAATAGGAAGATATGATTGAATGATTGCTTTTACACTTTCAGTAATATACATTTGATCATTCTCATTGATCTTTCGTTTGTCAGCACACAAATCCGTAAGACATTCAGTGTACACAGGGTCGTGTCCTATAACGTCTATAAGAGATTTATTACTTTTAACCTGCTTTAAAGTCTTAAGGATTTCTTCTTTAGGGTAAAACGTTCTAGGAGGATTAAGTCTTTGAAGGAATGGTGGTCTAGGTTTATACTTTTCTAAGTCCAAATTCTCCTCACTATCTATCCCTATTTCCCTCTCATTTTTGTCTTCTTTAGAAAGCCTGTTTGATGGTTTATTAGGAATGTTTTCATTTTAGGATGTTACGGAAGTATTTTCAGGATTATTAGATTCAGGATTTGAATTGGCTTCAGTTGGATAGATCAGATTTGGAATTTAGATCCAACAACTATCAGATCGATCGGAGCCACTGAATTTTGGGGTTCCTCACTCTTATTAGGAATTTCTCTTCCAATTCTTAGCATCGTCATGGCATATACTTAATTAGTAAATTCTAATCCCGAAGATTGAGCATCAACAAAATGTACTAGTTTCGACGAGTAAGGCTCAGGCTATGCAGGAAATTTACCTTCTCCGGGCTTGCGAAGAATTTTACCCATTTCCTGTATTTCATAAGCTAAGTCTATAATTTCCTTTTTCACATTATGCATATCTCTCTCCATAGTGTCCATTCTTTGTTCTAGAACTAGGGATGTTTGCTGGAGTTAACGTTGGTAAGGGGCTAAAAATTTTTGAGGTGGCCTAGGTTGGTTGGTTTGAGACTGTGATGCCTCATTCCTACAATTTTGACCTTGTTGCCCTTTCCACCCAAAATTAGAAACTTGTGGAAACGGATTACTCGAACCCAAATTTCTGTATTGTTATTGTTAAGGTATTGCATTTGATTTGAATATTGCTGTTGATTAGAATGTGATTGTTGATTGGAAAATTGTGTGGCTTGGAATTGAGTATAATACATATCCTTCATTAATGTTGTCTGATAACAATATTCTATTGTGTGCCCTTCGTCTTGGCAAAAATCGCACAAGACAAGCATGGATGGAGCGGATATTATATTGGCTTTCCCCAATTCCATAACTTCCATCTTCTTTTGTAATGCAATGTACTTTACTTTCTACCCATTAGCTTCAAAAGGTGGCACATACCTCCTTTTGACGGGGTATCCTTAGTAGTATTAAAAGTTGCCTTTGTGATTGGTGAATCATCCTAAGTCCTTCATTCATCGGATAATTCAATAAAGAATTGTCAAATTTCAGCAGTGGTTTTCTTTAACAAATTTCCACCACACATAGTGAAAATAATTTGTTTAAGAGTAGAACTTAAGGATGTATGGAAGAATTTAACAAGATGCTACTTATCGAAATCATGATGTGGGCACAATCTTAAGAGATCTTTAAACCCTCCCATGATTGATAAAAAATTTTGGGTGGGGAGTAAACAAATTGAGAAATCTACTCTTGAAAGTGAAGAGTTTGATGGTGAGAGAAGTATTTGTTGAGAAAGATGGTTTGCATCTCTTCCCAGGTAGTAATAGATTGTGGAGGAAGAGAATTAAGCCATTGTCGCGCCTTATTTTTCAAGGCAAATGGAAAAAGATGCAGGCATACGACATCCTCAGAGACTCCTTCATCGCCGAATGTGGAACAAATTTGAACATAGTCGTTTATGAAGTCGTATGCACTTTCAGATTCAAACCCATTAAATTCCAGTACACTACGGATCATGCCAGGTTTACACTTAAAATTGCCTTGTGCTACCGGAAAAATGATTCATGAAACTGCACCTCTCTTTGGTGGATGTAGCACTTGCTCGACAGGTAAATTCATTTGGTTAATAGGAGGATGAGGATATTGATTATATTGCAGAAGATTATTATATTGCAGAGGATTTTGATACTGCGGATGTGGAGGATTATTGTATTGCGGAGGAATTGGAGGAGGGGCTTGTTGAGCCACCAGAAATGCTTGATATGCAGCCCATTGTTACTGATTTACGTTAGCAACATGCCCTGGGTTTTTTAAGGCTAGGGGAGGGCCATTACCTTCTTTGAGATCAAGATCACCTTGGGGAATGCTATCTTGGTTGTTGTTACCATTGGGATTATTTAGCGTTGTAGCTCCCACCGACGAGAGTTGTAACTGATTATTTCGGTTTTCCATCACAGGAGTCGATGGATCTGATTCGGTCTTGGTATCAAAGAGCCACTTCTGCAGTCTAGTAACCGGTAGAATTTTGGGATTCCACTACTTACTAAGTGTAAGAAAAGAAGGGAAAGAATAAAAAAATGTAAAAACAAATGCGATTCATCAAAATTTTCGGCATTCCATTTGAGGAGTCTTCGGCAACGGTGCCAAAAAACTTGACTGCTCCTTAAACGTGCAGATTTAGAACCTAACAAGCATACTAAGAACTGTTTAGTTTTATCTCAGTAAGTACTAAGTATCGAATTAAAGGACTCCTATTGATCCCATAAATACTTAATATCAGTCTAACACGCAATTTAATTTATACGATTTTTAATCCAATCCATGTAATTTGCTACATTAAACTACTCCTAAATTTCTTGGGTTGTTTGATTTGATCTTGAACTAACTAACTAAACTAAACTAATGATAATTTAAAAATAATTGAACACACGAGATAAGTACGAATTATCTATAATAATTAATTTTTTTCCTGTACGAGGAATCCAATTATTTAACTTCTTCTCCCTAATTGATCTAATTAATGAGCTCCAAAAGATTGTTAATCTAGAAAATCACTTATGTGTATTGATCTGGTTTACTTCAGCCAAGTGTGTCATCAGGTGATTGTCAGACACTAAAATTATGACTAGATGATTTCTAAGATACTGAACAAGTTAAAAATCCTAAATTTTAGACTAATTCAATTTTTAGATTAAGTTTATTAAAATCATACTCATTAGTTAGGGTTAAGTCAAATCCGTTAAATCATCTTCATCCCCTAGGCAAAAAAAGAGCCCTAGCCTAGCATGTTAATGATGAAAACAACGATAATTAAATAACAATCCATACTCAAATAATATAACTTGAAATAACGATGATCAATTATGATTACGATAATTATAAACGAATCTAAACTACGAGAACTAGCAATTATTACTTCTATTACGTAAAAAACTAATTAAATAAAAAGAACAACTCACAAACTTTTATTGAATGCTTGAATCTCCACAATTCTCCAAAGTCTCCAGCAAAACAATAGAAAGAGAATAATGAACAATGAATGAGACTAAACAACAAGATCAATTCTTTATATAATACTAAAAATTGTCTATTCTGGAGTTTCCTGATTTGCAATATCTAAAACTTCATATTCTGGAGTTTCCTGATTTGCAAATATCTAAAACTGTCTATTCTGCATTTATCATTTGCTGAATCAGATTCTAAATTGGAAGCAGTTGGATCGATCCAATTGATGTTGGATCGATCAGTTTGATAATGTGGTCCGTTGGCAGACTTTCCAAATTCCTCTTTTGCACTTCCTTTATCACTTTTACTCTTTTTCAAGTCTTCTAATAACCCAAAATCATCACCTTGAGTCTTAAAAATCTATGCATCTTCACTGTTGTGTCTATTGTCTCGTAAAAAGTCCACTAAAGCTCTTTATCTTTATCAAATAAATCAAAACCCGTAATACCAAAAGATAACGAGTTTCACACAAGATATGCAAGATAAATAACTTAAATGTATCGTATTATAATCTTAGTTTGTACAATTTTACGGACTAATCATCGTGACATCACCTATATTACTAGTTTGATCACCATAAAAAAGATTACCAAATTAATCTTTCTATCATCATTTTATCTCATCATCTTTTACTAACACCTTGTCATTAATATTCTTTATGCACCTTACATTATTCAATTTTTTTTTCTTATCTTTTAGTCTCGCAATTCTAAATAATTCATTTTCTCCTTCTTTTAAATCCAATCTTTTATATAACTCATTCTGAACTTTAGATTTTGCATCATGGATAACCTTTTTTAACTTTCTTTTTTGTTTCTTTGTGTCTCTCATAAGTTTGATCATTCTAACACTTTTTTAGCTCTCTATAAATCTGTTATTTTGCTTTAACCGCTACTTTCACCTCTTCAATCTACCACCAAATTTTTTTTAAGGGGCCATTCTTCCCCAAGATTCACCAAGTATGCCCTTAGTCACTCTATTTATACACTGTATTATTTTCATCCATATTAAATTTATATATATATTGCTCTCCTAATTAGCCTTTTAATTACCTTATCCTTAAATGGTATCATTTCCATATCTTTCTACTTATACCACTTAATCCTCGATTCTTGAAATAGGTTCTTTTTATTTTGCTAGTTTTATATACAAACATCCAAAAGTGTATATGATGCATGGCGACAGTCTCTCATGGAATAATTTTATAATCCTTACATAACTTTTTATCCACTTTCTAGTAAAGAAAAAATTAATCTGACTAACATTTGCCCTACTTCTATATGTCACAAAATGTGATTTTTGTTTTTAAAACCAAGTATTATTAACATCAAATTATAAGCTGTAGTAAGCTTCAAAAGGGAATCTTCGGCACTATTTCTATATCTAAAACTATATCCCCCCGTATACACATTCAAAACCATCTCGACTTTCACCCACATGTTCGTTTAGATGCCCTCAAAGATAAAGCTTTTCTTCATTAGTTATATCTTATACTTAATCTTTTAAATACTCCTAAAATCTCCTATTAGTATTCTCATTTAGACCTATTTAAGTTACATAAATACTTAGCACATTTATATTCTCCTTACTTAGTATAAGTTTAATAAATAAAATTCGATCATTCTTTCTATTCACCTCGACTACATCTTAAATAAAATCCGGTAAACAATTACTCCTACCCCATTTCTATTCTTATCCTTACTCGTATACCATAACTTATAACTCCGTGGTGCTATCTCTCTAAATTTCTCACCAACCTATTTAGTTTCTTGAAGACACAAAATACTTATTTATCTTCTATTAATCACTTCTTCAATCTCAGCCAATCGACCATCTCAGTTAGTCAACTAATCAATGACCCTTTATGTTCTAAGATACCAAATCGATTCTATTTCCATGGATTGACTTTTTTTACCCGTTCATGTAAATACAAAAATCCTTGCCTATTTTTTTGTCACACTAGGGTGCCGATGTAATGCACCACTTCAAGGAACACCTTAGCTTATACCCTTACTAATTTATCACTATACTCGGGGTTCGATGTAGCGCGTTGCGGAAGGAATGCCCCAACCCTCGCCTGCACCCTTGCCCGCCGGGATCTGATGTAGCTCGTTACAAAGTAAGGAACACCCCAACGAAATTCTTATTTGGTTTCATTTTATATGGTTTGATTATTTTTTATAACCGCTCGTTAACCTACTGTAACCCTCTTATTTTATCTTGACTTGGGACGGACTCTGAGTCACCTAATTCTTCATCGATGATAACACTCCCGCTCCTAATTTTCGTTTCATCTCCCGTTCTCAAGGTGTTTGGCCTATAGGTGTGATGTTATCACCCTCTCATTCTCGTTTTTCTTCCCTCTTCCGCATTGCGATTTGATGACTTAGAATAGGCTATGTTAGTGTTCACCTTTTTCAGATTATCAACCTTTTGAAGGATAAAATTCGATTTCGAAATAAGGCCCTGTCAACTTATAAAGGTGGATTGTGTTTTTTCATACCTTAGTTTCCGGATTTATTTAAAGTGTATGGCTATATTGATATAAATATTGCAAAATAATGATTGATAGAAATGTAATAAATGAAGCCAATATCAATCTCTCAAAATAATGATAGAAGTGAATTGTAACAAACAAGACAATGAATAATAAAAATAATTTTATTATTCAACATCAATAACTCGATGCAAAGGATATAAAGAACGAGGATCGTGCTCGATTGCTCAGTACAAAGAAATACAATCAAACAATATTAATCTAGCCCTACGTCTAAGTTAAATTAAATTACTCATACTCCTAGATAGAAAAAGAAACCCATGTCTTGGAGTGATTTTTGTGTGTTATTTTTTCCGAATGATTGTTCTTGTATTTATAACAAAACTTATTACCAACTTCTCATAACCATTCTTTTAAATTTAAATTATGAGCACCAAAATATATTATAATTTAAATTTTGGCGTAAATAATTAGTTGTTTTACAATATTTCCCGTAGTATGAATTCGAACCACTAGCAACACCCCACGAGATCCATTATAGTGGTGTTTTATTTTCTCTTCAATATTTAGAATCGATCATTTGTATGTAAAATTTTATTTCACGAGGCAACATAATTGTTTTTGAAGAAAATGAAAGGCGAAAATTAGCCATAGGTTTTAATTTCATTTTGGAAAACAAAAGGTGTAATAAAACAAAATATAAGCAGTGCAAAAACGTTGTCAAATTCTCCACGCCTCCTTTGATGGGTGGTTGTTCCATCAATAGACCTTTTCAACCCAAACAAAATTGAATTATACAATTCTTGATTGATAATTGGGTTGGCTTTTATTTATCAGTGTTGTTTTCTTATTGGTTCACGAACCATATGTTTGGTGACAAATTTCATTAAAAAGATAAGAAAATTCCATTTTTCAATCTCTCTGAAAGAAATCATATAAGCCCATGTTAAAGAGCTGTTGGGACCAATAATTAGCATATTTTATTCAACAAAGCCACGCATGCAATTTAATAATTGTTGGGTCAATAATTACCATAATATAATGCTAATACACATCCTTTTTTTTTTTTTAATTATTACAAACAACCTTTTAAATCACAATGCTCGCTTATCTTGTTTTGCACTTGCAACAATTCATGGTGGTAAGATATTGTAAGCTTGAATATTCCAAGTGCTTACAGCTCAATATTGTCAGCTTATAACAGGACTATTTGTTTTTGTATTAGCCTAGCTACTAACTTCCACCCCATTTTTATTTTCAATTCCATCCTAGTTATAAGTACTCCAACTCTATGCTTATATTTACAAAATTAAAGAAATTATGATTAATTACAATTTTGTCTCCAATGTTTGTAGCAAATCCATTTTACCCCACAAATGTCCCAACTTGAAAGCAAATTCAAGTTTCATTTTTTTCAGCTTCTGGGAAGGTAGGGAATAAGTCTTACTGAAAAGTATGTAAATTCATTTATGCATCACACAAACTCAGATGGATAAAGCAAATATAAAAGCTATATATCCCTGTCACTTGAGTGGCTGGCTATGGTTCTCAGCTCATTAAACTTTTGGTTGTTTTACTCTCTTTCAAATGTTAGACTTTTCATCCAGTTCTAGGATAGCCGGGCCTGGGATATGTTCACCACTCACAATCAAATGACCCGATCCAATTCTTTTCTGTTCGGGGTCGGCTCGTTTGTTCAGAGAGTATTTGTTCAGAATCAACCTTCTTTTTTTGTTCAGGCTCAGATTGCACGAATTTGAACCGAACTGAAACTGTTAATGAATATTTTAGTTCCTTCAAATTTATATATATTATTTGTCATTATTATATTAAATATTTAAACAAATAGCATCAACTTGAAAATTTATAGAATCATCACCTAATAATCACATATTAGGGAATATATTAAATAATTACGACATTATATAATTTTTTCAACTCAATAATGAATTATAATTATAAAAGTATAAAGTTATTAAAAAAGTATATCATTAAGGTGAAAGGCAAATTTTCTTAATTTATCATATTTCAAAATAAACTATATGCATTTATGTATGTAAGTTACTATCTCTAATTTAAAATATATACATACAAATAGTTTAATCTAATGAGTCTTACCCCTTAACGAGCAGAAACAGAGGTTGTTCAAACTCAGTTCATTTATCTAATGATGTCTATTTTGCTATTCAGATTCGACCAATTTATCAAATGAAGGAGCCCGAGCAAAGCCAAAACTTATTCATTAACTGTTCGATTCATTTGCATCCCTAACAATGTCAAGGAGGATTCGGAAAGAGGTAGAATAACTAAGGGCCCCTTCACTTTTCATTTATGGAACTTATAGTCCTTTTGGTTAATAATACTTTGTCGGTGAATGAAAATTGGTTTCCACTTATTAAAATGTGGACTTAAGTTTTAACATCTTAAATCGCGGGGTAAAATAGTGTAATTAGACTACAAAAAATTAAGTAAAGCAATTATTAAGTATGGTTTCTTTTTCTCCTTTATTTTATTTTTGAAAAATCTTAGTCCCACGCATAATGGAACCCACCAATTAGATTCTACTGTGCATACAAAAGAGAACTAATAAAGCTAAATGCAACGAATCGTTGGAAGCTTCATATTGATCACATATATAGAATTTTTTAACCTCTTTTGACTGAATTAGCATGATGCATGTGTTTATTATTTACAAAACTAAAGGTAAAAGTGCTATCTTATTAGGATAAACACATCCGTACCCATTTGTTAATTCTTTATTAGGGAGAAAATACAAGTCCCACAAAGAGACAACCAACCAATTCAGAGTAATATACATACATACATATATATATATAGAGAGAGAGAGAGAGATATAGAGTGAGCATAATTGTAGTACAATAATACATAATGATGTGATAATTATTTTGCAGCTCAAAAACGGTATATCAAACCTCTCAACCAAAATAAAATTGACAGGTTCAGTAATTTCGCAAAGTTTATATTTATCACCGTTGCGTGAATTCTTACACCAAGAGCGCATTAAATTTGTCATGCATTTGAACATCACATGCATATAAATTAATATGAATTATTTTTGCCGGCCAATAATTTACCAATATTGGGCATTGAGTTTGATTCATATACTAACTCATTTGTTCTTCCTCCATTTATAAAAAAATAGGTTGGATTTGATTTGTACTTACATTAACAAAAAAATCAATTAATATAGA
>MKEJ01000036.1:0-26576 GCA_001753735.1 Embelia ribes
AATTTTGGGGCCTTATAATATTGAATTAGAATGTGTTGCAATGGGACTCCTTATGACTCGCCACATGCCCACAACAAAGCAAATAGCCGATCTCTTTACCAAACCAGTGTCCAACAGCTGCATTACACTACTTTTTTGGATGCAAATTGTGCCTTAAACCTTGCTACAATTTGAGGGAGGGTATTAACTCCCATTATACAATACAAGATAATAATTGAGCTATTAAGGAAATAATTGATCTTCGTTAACATTTCTAAAGAAGTTGCTAGCTGCCATTGGGAAAGCTAACAGTAACGGAGGATCAAAAAATTTGAAATTCCTCAACATATGGAAGGTGGAAATCCTTAGCATAAGGATGTAATTATGTCATTATCATTGTAGATAACTTTTGTAGTAGCCGTTGCACTGTTCTCCTTTTAAAGGCCATGTAATCACTTTAGAATTATGACAAAAAAATTAGATAGTACCACAGAAAGGTTTCTCATCCTCACCTACTACATTTTTGTGCTCAATTAAAAAAAATCAATTAAAAACAGTTCACATTTTGTTTACATATATCCCATGTAAATTTCTCAATTTCTTCTAGAGTTACATATGCAAAAGAAAAAAATTGCTAGAATGAATAAAGAAAATTAAGAAAATGACTAAGAACAGCTACAAAAAAGAAGAGAACCTTATGAGGGGGGATTTTGTATGAGGTGTCTCATTTGTAGCTCCATGCCAAGTTCAAAATACTCTTTTTCTTCTCCTTCAAATTAGGCTTGTAGCTTTTTGTGCATTTGAAGAGAGAGTGAAAGTGCAATGGGAATGAGAGTAGGAGATGATTGGTGTACAATGAGCCAACTTCCGCAAGAAAAATTTTCCTTGTAATAAATAATGACCATATTTTCTTAAGTGGTACAGTGTGAATTAGTGATTAAATTGATTAAAAAATTAGAAACGTAGTATTTGTTTTCCACCCTGATTTTTTTGAATAGATTATAGTATAATTTTTTAGTGTTATTCTTGTATATTGGTACAATAATTCCATTTTTCATTTTCCTACGAGACCCGGAGGAAATTACTGTTTGTATGCGAAATTAAAAGCACTATAGGAGTAGGAGATAAAATAGGGAAAAGACTACTCATACACCCTTAAATAGTTACAAATTGTTTCCAAACAGAAACTACGGTAGTACCAAATGAGAACCAAACCAATTGGCTCGGTTTCAGTTTGATTTTAGGTTCTATTCGGTTTTTTTTTTGTGAACCCAAATTTTGTTTATGTATGCCGATCCCGTGTCTCACCATTATGCTTCTTTTAAAGGTGTTAGAATACTTTTATTTTTTTGGTTCTGTTTTTTTCCCAATAAAAAGCAAGATGTGTAGCTTAGTAAATAAATATTTGATGTTTTAATATTTGATGTTCAGTGACCACCAAACAACAATATTGTCGGCCATGAAACCACACAAATACAGTAATTATGTAGTTGTATCAGTAAAGTACTAGGTATCGAATTCGAATACTTTGATTGAAATGATAGGAATCAAATGAATCCAGGGAAAGTAAGGATTAAGAAAAAGCTAAGTCAAAGAATTAACAAATAGAAAAAAAGAAAACCGTTGTGAAAAAAATTAACAAAGGCTACTTGCCTCTAATATCATAAAAATCATCAAATTAGGTTTGAGTAATATAATTAAACTAATCAAAGGGCATCGATAGAATCTTGAACATTTACGCTCTAGACTATGCAGATGATAATTGTTTTTTTGTGTGTGCGCGCTTATCAGATTTGCCATTGTCGTTGCGTTGATGCATAGCCAGAATAGTGTACGGATAATACTAACCAAGTCAAAACAAACAAAATAAGCAACGTGAAATCTCTCATGTGGTCTTATCATTCTATTTACCCAAAAATAGAAAAATGGAATATTCACTTTATGAATGTTGTCACTTGGATTATGAAATCATATATAGTAATTAAATGAATTTTCATTTTGGTTACTCTTTATTATCATCATTATAAAATTTAGATGCCCGTTTCGAGTAGTTGTCAAGTAGTCTTTGTTTATGATAAGCAATTATTATTATCATATCTAATTTTTATTCTAAAAGTATGAAAACCTCTAAAATTTTGTTTATTTTACAATATGAAAATATTCCTATTATTATTAAAAAATTAAAACCATTTTAGTTGATAATTTGACCCCAAAAAAGATAATAATTTATTTAACAAAATATATATATCACCACTTATCCAATATCCTCTTTTTAAATTGCTAAGGATAATTACAACAATGGTTTCCATAATTTCAATAGTAATTCTTATCGTTCTTTATAGTTTCATTTAAAATAGTAATAGTTCTCATAGTTTGGAAAATTGTTAAATGTGACCCCAAAATTTAAGGAAAGCTACATATTTAGTAACTTTTATAATTTTTGTTCTAATTTAAAATACTACAACACTTAAAATAAGAGAAAATATCAACATTGAATATCGTAAAAAACTAATTTACGCTAAAATGAATAATATATTGGTAATTTAATGATCTTAAAATCAAGATATGAAAGTTAAAACTTCATTCTCAAAACTACCTCATTTTTAATTAAAATGTTGTCCAAATTCTATTGTTTAAATTCTTACGCTCCTGTAACTCTAACCTTTACGTGTAACTATGTAATTAGTATAAATATTACTAAGAATTTTTTAACTTACAAGATATGTGAAGAGTTGCTCAAAATGACTGTAAAATAGATTCCATTATCCAATTTTAATATGAAATTTTTCATTGTTAGAAGTAGTTAAAGCTTATCAACATAGTGATTTGACTTTTACAATTGCAATAGGGAAAAAAACGTTTGAGATTATGTTTTGAATATATTTTATATATTTAGAATATTTATTGATTCAAAAACTTTGTATGTTTATTATTTGTTATGTTATTACTAGCATTTAGCTCACCCGTTGCACGGGTTATACGAAGAACGTCTTATTTTTATATCGTTAGTTTTATATTTGTCTTATGTTTAGAGAAATTATATTATGATAATAATTCTTAATAAAATGATATAATTTAATAAGTTTTATTTTCCCAAAAATTTTAGATTGATAGAGTTCTATGATATTTGTTAATTAAAAATCTTAAATTAACACGATATATGTCAATTAGTTACATAGACATTTATAAAAAATAGAGCGAAAATAGTTAAATGAACAAGTTTTGAATAATTTTCCAATATAAATTTTTTTTTATCTTTTTAAATATAATATTCATCATTTTATTCCCATGCATAGAGTATGTTTTGGTATATATTTTTTATGTTTTGAGAAATTTTGTTATAGTAGTATTTATAAATAAAATAATTTATTTTCAATAAGTTTTATTTTGCAAACATGTTTACTTTTAGTGAAATTTTATTATGATAAATGTTTTTTAAAAATTGTAAATTTATAGAATATGTGTTAAAAACCATATGAGCATATATCATAATTCGAGTGAAAGTTACAAAAGGTACAACATTTATATCAATCAATATCTAACTCTACTTTAAAAGCATGTTCTCCCTCTTTTGTTTCATACACATTTTGTACCTAAAATTAATTTTCAAAAAAATTTTATACATTAAATGTTAATTTATCAATCTTATTTTTACCAAGGCATATAACTATTGAAAAATGACATATTTTTGGTTTGCACATTCAATGGTCAAACATTTATTATATTTTGTAAAAATGAGAACTTCAAATATTTTTTCAAAGGTAAAAATTCAAATTTTTAAAACACAAATTATTTTCGGCACTATAACGGTTATATTATAGGGTTTTTTCATATTACATACTACATTTCGTCACATTGAATTCAAATGATGACTCCCTATATTTTTTTTAGAATTATTTATTTAAGTTCTTAAACATGTTTAAGATATTGGAATGGAGATGTGATTAAAAAAAGTACAATTATGAGTTAGTATTATGTATAAGCACATTAAATTTATTGACAGGATTAAGATGCTATCAACATTCTTCTTATGGTCCACATTTGTTTTATCTTATTTTATTTGCTCCTAATTTGTGGTGTTTTTATGAATAGTAAACTAATTTGCTTTTTACTACTCATTATTAACTTTACACTAAAATTTTCTTATAGCACTCATGCAATGTATGATGAGTCTAAACAAAGTTGTTAGGAAATATTAATTATGTGAGCTTAACTATCATTTTAAGTTTAAAAAAAACGATAAACAAAATTACAAATAAAGATTAATTTTGAAAAACTAGCCATAATTTTCTTCTTCTCTTTCAAATATTTTTACCAATTAGCATTAATTTTTTTTAAATAGCAATAATTTATTTTTTCATTTAATTGGTCTAAAATCAAAAGCAACCCTTACACGTGATCTGTTTCTTTCGTACTAACAAAACATGTAAAAAAACTCAATAAAAATATTTTTTATTAGCATTTATTGAAAGTTTTTAATTATAAATTTTGTGTCTAAAAAAATACTTCTTGACTTATATTTAAATATTTTACTTTAATGAGCTCGTTAGGTCATTTTTATAAAATTCATGAGCATAAGGTGCGTGCGTATGCTCATTACTATAAGTTGCAAAATATAATCTGAGTTATT
Source organism: Embelia ribes (assembly GCA_001753735.1). Classification (NCBI taxonomy): domain Eukaryota; kingdom Viridiplantae; phylum Streptophyta; class Magnoliopsida; order Ericales; family Primulaceae; genus Embelia; species Embelia ribes. The sequence goes on from MKEJ01000036.1 coordinate 4,610, forward strand.
ACTATTTACTGTACAACTCTTAAAAGTTCCCTGAAGCTGATTCAAAAATAGTGTGACAAGCATTGATTTGCAATAGACCGGCATCCTGAAGTCATTTAATTCTGAAAAACTTCTCAACTTCTTAAATGTAAAATTGTCTTAAAAACAAATATATTTAGTTTTGAATCCTTGCAGGATATGACAAGAGAGAATGTTTAATTTTACAGGCAACAAAATAGAGTGGGAGCAACTTTCATCTGGACACCATATGAACGAAATCAATTCGACCCCTAAACTTCACGAACTACACGAAACTCCCTTGAATTCCCGATATGTTGCATTATGTTTTCACTCGAGTTCAAAATGGAAGTGTAAATGAAGTTTCTTTTAGTCGATTTCGCTAATGTGAAGTTCCTGTACATCGGTTTAACTTGAATTGGTCGAGCAAAAATCCCTAGTTGAAGTTCAACCAAAATTGCCAAAGGAAAAGCAAAGTCTAAGCTATACGAGCCTGCTCTCTCTCATTCTTGAATTGGTGAAGCAAAAGCTAGATAGACAAAAGCAAGTTTAAATTGAGGCTTCTTCTTGATCCCTTCATTTGTAGTCATATAAGTGGTCCTCCACAACATATATGTATCTTAACTTTGGGGCTGTAGTGTCTGCACATCCCAGATGGCTATTATGCAATTTATGAGGGTTGCAACAGCTACCTCTATAATTGTGTACTCAAAACCAAAATCATAACCAAGTTATTCTCAGAACTAAATATTATTCAACCAAGCATTGGTACAAATTGTATCTCTTAGCCATTTCAAGATTATGGTAATGATCATACAGAAGTATCTCTTAGCCTCAACAACCATTATGCAGTTATTGCCATTTCCATACAGGCCAAATGCATTTAAATTTCACATCACAAAAAAAAAAAAAAACCCTCAGATTTCTATGATGCAGGGAGATTTGCAGGGTATGGGGACCATGGGAGAGTTATTGCTCAAAGTACCTCAAATTTGGTGGTATCAGAATTTAGAGATGCTTCACTATGAGCTGCTATTCATGTTTATTCACTCTCATGGCAATAGTTCAATCCCAATTAACTAGCTAGCTATTTTAACACCCATCTATCTCACTATTTAGATTCCTTCATGGTCTAAATCTTGATGCTAAAATAAGTAAAATCGGGACTTAATGTTCAAATCCCATCACCTTTTTTGGCATTTCGTAAGAGTTATGTCAAGTGTCGATAGCAACTAAACCTTTCTTACTAACTAAAACGCAAAAAAATACCATCAGCAGAAAGCAACTCCACCAGAATAAGCGTAGACAGCAACCAAGCATTCATCACTAACGCAAAAAGTTATTATCAATAGAAAACTACTACACCCAATTAGATCTTAATATACGCTATTGTTTTGCTTTTACTTAATTAACATGTTTTATTTCAGCCATAATTATTACTATCTGTAAACCAGAATAGTTACAGACATCAAGTTGCAATACAGCAATGGAATTTCAAAAGTACAAGATAAAGACATATGCTTTGTTACTGCTGCTGAAAGCAAACATGGTGTACTGATGTATATCTAAAATGTGGGACCATGTTCAATAGAATTGAATGAAGAAAGAACAACACTAAACAACTCATGACTTCACAATTATACACCCTAATAGACAACAAAATAGATAAATTACGACAATATATACAATCCTTCTCTGTTGAATAACAACATTTTACCTAGTTTTAATAACTATCGACTTAGGACCCCAAAAATTCGGGAAGTTAGAAGCGCAAAAGGCGGTTGTCTTACTCGTCTTACAGAAAATCTAGTAATGACTCCGGACACTAACTAGATTGAGGTGTTACATACAGTTAATAATTTTACAGCAAGGGAAATATTTGAACAGTGACAAGTGCTAAATTGCATACAACTATTAAGCCATCTCTTCCAGCTGTGCCACTGTGCTCGGAAAATGACTCGTCATTTCCCAAGATCCCAAGATCCCAAGCAGTGATAGAGATGTTAACAAAATAATAATAAGAAGAATAAAAAAAATATTATATATATATATATATATTAAAAGAGCTTTAATTTGATCAATACATTTTCTAAATTGAAAGAAGTATTTGTCCAAAAACAATCACCAAGAAAGCTCTATGTTATCCACTTGACAAATTGCCTATCACCTAAACAAGGGAAACGCCTATTTGCACCCCTTTTCTAATGATCCATCAGAAAGCCACAATTGAGCCAAATTAATATCATGAATTACTGTTTTTGTCAATTCCAAAGTCAGAAATTGATCCAACAAGCATTTAAGAAGCATAGATTTCGAAATCATATAGACATGACAGAGAATTTTCGAGCAAAACAACATAGAGATACAACTGATAAATCAAGTTCAGCTCAATGAGCAGACTTTAAAACAGCAATCAAGTACAACAGTAATGAAGATAAAACACTACAACAATTCAACTCCAGAGAGCTTAATTGAAAAGCAAATTAGAACATCCAAATTTAGCACAACATAATAATTTAAACCGGGAACGAAAAACCTGATGAATCGATTAGCAGTTTTCTTCTTCCCGTTTAAGAAGCCATTGGATCGGATTGACAGAAATCTCTCTCTCCATCTCTCCCTTGCATCCTTTGCATTAGCAAGAGCTAGCTACTTCTTGAAGATTAAGCCCTGACACAGCAAATTCAACACCACAATAAATTAATAAGCAAAAAATGGAATTAAGTGTTTTAGTGAAAATGGGTATTTAAGGATTTAGTAATAAACCTGTTTAAGAAGAGATTTTTGGAGGTGAGAAAGAGATGTATCAATGGCGAGATAGAGAATCGGAGGAAGCAGAGGACGGCTTGTCGGAGATGCCGTCGTGCTCCTCTTCTTCACCCTGTATCCGTGCCGGAATATGAAAACCCGAGAATGAAGACAAGTCCATTCCCTGAAACATGGTCGTGTGGTGGTGGTGCACTGGGAAGCATGGGTACTGATCCGCACCGGCGTGGGTCATGGGCGCGGGTGGGTCTATCCAAGCACGGAGTGACTGGGTGTTACTGGACTGAAGGGGTCCCCTCGGTGAAACAAACTGGTTGCCGAACAGCATCAGCGGCGCCACCTGAGCGTTATACATTGCTCCGGCAGCAGCGGAATCTCCGGGATTCCAAGGCACCATCCTCGGGAACTGGTCGGCCCAGCCAGAGGAACCGTGGTCGTACCCGAGGACATTGTCGGAGTGGTGGCCGGCGGCGGAGGACGGCGGCGTGTGGTGGTGGAGAGAGAGCCCCGGATCTTGGATATGGCTATTGGTTCTAGAAATCAGCTCCGGGAACTGCACCGCTGTGGAATTGGGCTCCATCGGAAAAAACGACTTAATCGTATCCACAATCGAGTCCGAGTCCATCGACGGGGGTAAAAAGCTCGAATTCGGGTGGGCATTTGTGTAATTGTTAGAACTTGAAGCCCCAATTTGGTCCCCTAATTGTTCCTGATTGGAGCCGCGCTCTCTCTCCTCCTGAACTGCAGCGGTGGGGGTCCACGGTGGCAGCTCCGCTAGCTCGTCGATTGCAGCTTGAGCCTTTTTCATAAGCCAGTCAACGGCTTTGCTCGGGCGGTCGTAGCCGAGCCGATCTTGGACATCGTAGAATTGGATGGCCGTGTGAGCCGAGAGCCGCACGCGACGGTCACGTGGGCCCTTGGCAGTGCAAACCTTGCTGTGGCGGTCCTTTCGACCGGTTGACCGGACAATGTGGCCGCCCTGGACCTCCACGATCTCCCCGACCCCGGCTGGGCCCCTCAGGCCGAGTCGGGAAGGAGCCGGTTGCCGGTGACGTGGCTGAGCTTCTCCCATTCTGCTGTTGGTGGTGGTTCTCTCTCCTCCCAATCTCGCATGTTCGGAGGCGCCGCTCTGCTCCGCCGCGGACGGTGAGTTCCGCTTCTTGGGCTGCTGCTGCTGCTGCGTGTTTCGGCTAGGGTTTTGATTAGGGTTTTGGTGATTGGTATGAGAATCCAGCCTTTGTCAATTGGGAAACAATTTTTCTAAAATTTAAGCTGCTACAGAATCTCTCTCTCTCTCTCTCTCTGTATCTTTTGTTTTCTGCCAAAGCTCCGAAACCTGATTCTGTACCATCATCATCTCTCTATCTTCTTCCTCTAAATCCATCACCAGCCCCTATTTAGGCCAAAGAAGCCTAATTCATCCCTCATTTATGACTCCCCTAACCCATCTCTATCTCTCTCTCTCTCTCTCTCTCTGATTCACAGATATAGCGAATCTCTGTGCTTAGAAACTGGATTGAAAATCAAAATAACAGCGATGAGAGGAAATTTGGGGGAATTGGGAAAGTAGATAAAGGAGAAGGAAGGGGGTGAAATTCAAGAAGGATTCAAGTAGGGGAAGTGCAATTCATTCATAGTTATGTGTGAGGGGAGAGATAGAGAGAGAGAGAGAGAGAAACAGGGGATTTGGAAGGGAATTTGAGGGACAATATAGAGATATGGGAAGGGGAAAGCGCTATTGGTTAGGGATGTGGGAATAATATTAATTTAACACTACAATTTTTATTAACAAAACAATACTTCTACTCATGAAATTAGTTTTAAAATTTTAACTGAATGACTATGTGAGACTTAGGCCTATTTGGTTACAATTCATTTTTATTTTTTTTAAATTAAAATTTCATTTGCTTGTTAATTTTTTAATTTTAACTTTCAAAAATTGAGTTTTCTCGTTAGGGTAATTCTAAAAATTTATTTTTTTTATCTTTTTATTTTTTTCAAAATTAAATTGAAAAGTAAAAATATAGCATATTTTTTTTATAATGAATATACTTCAACTTTCTATTATTAATTTATATTTATAACTTAATTTTTCTATATTGAATTCAACTAAAAAATATTTTTTTAAAAATTATAATAAATAGTAACTTTAATTTCTTTTATATTCAAAATTAAAAAACTTCACTGATATATTATTAATAATCGTCTTATATTATTAATTTTTTATATTAAATTCAACTATAAATATTATTAATAATTATCTTTTATTTAGAAGTTGTTGCCAAATAGATTTTCACATACAGAAAATTAAGCTATAAAAAAATCTCAAATGCTTGTTTTTAAAAACTGAAAACTAAAATACTAATTAAATAGAACCTTAGTTACTTACTTCCACCTCCCACAAATAATTTATACGTTTTTTTTTATGTACAAAAAAAAGATCATTTTCTAATTTAGTAAGTTCATTGTACAACCAAACGAATTATTAATCATACCCTTCGTAACAATTAGGATAAAAATAAAAGAAAAAATTATAAGAACATATTTGGTGATTTGTAATTAATCTAACTTTTCAATATTAGTTTTTGAGTTTTAACTAAAATTGTGTCATTCTGACTAAGTTTATTATTTGTGGTTGAGAGGAATACCATTTAAAATGTCTCCCTTCGTGTCGGAATAAATGTTATTTTAAAAAAGAAAATTTATTTCAATTATAATTGTCACTTCATATAATAAAGAATATATTTATTATTATTTTTTAATTTTACCCATATTATTCATGCTAAATTTTCAATTAATCCACACAAATGAGCATTTAATGGGGGTATTTGGATAAATGTATTTATTTTTTGATGAACTTAAGAGTATTTAATTTTTTTTTATCTATATGTATTAATTTCAAACGATAGTTATTTTGAAGGAAAGAATTGGAAGCTAGAAATACCAAATAAAATTATACAAATTATAAATATAATATGGGTAAAGTTTTTTAATTGAATATGAGATGGAGCATAAATACTCATTTTTCTATTCATACTTGGATAAATAGTTTGGGTATATGACATATTTAAGCATATTATAAGAGATATATATATATACATATATATGTTGCATATATAATCATGTTTCTATATCAAAATATGTACAACATTGTTGTGATCAAATTAAGAGATCTATGTATAAATTTTCAAGTATTGATGTACATATATACTAATATAAAGTACATACTTTATACATATATTTGGGTATCAAAATTATGTACATTTATCTTTTTCTTAAATATAAAAGTAATTCATCAAATTAACGATAAAGGAATATGATCATTTGTATGTACGTATTACTATGTATATAAGTCTTGGGGCAGGATCCAGAAACATATATTTTGACATATTCTTTAGCACAATTTATCAAATTCATTGGATTCACATTAATCCACTTAGTATTAAATTCTTCCGTTAGATTAGCGTGAATCCAATAATTTAAATTAAGCATATGAAAAAATGTGTCAAAACATATCCATGGATGATCATTTGTATGTACTTACTAATATGGATATGCATATAATTATTCTAATTTTCATAAGCAAAATACATGAGATATTTGCGCGCGCGCGCGCACACACATATATATATATATATATATATATGTCGTACATGCAATCTTAATTATCTATGAAAATCTTTTCACCGGTGGCAAAATATTCTCATAAATTAATCCCTTAGTTTAATTAGCCTATGGGAAGGGGGATACCAGTGTTGTGTCAGAAACAAAGATTAAAGGCCCTTTTCTTTTAATAATGATATCACTCCTGCCTCTGTGTCGCTGCTGTTTTTGTGCAACAACTTTTACTCGAATAATATTGACCTTATTTAATTATTGGATTTTTTTTTTTTCGAACATAAAGATAAATTAGACTTTGCCCCTTAATGTTTTTGAATATTTCATAATACCCACCTAGATGTTCGAAATTAAATTTTTTTCCCCAAGTCATACGAAATGCAAGTTGACTTACATGTGAAAGTCCATATTAATGTTCACTTTATTTATTCATTTTATTTATTTTGAAGCTAAATCTTAAAAATTATAGAAAACAATCATATTTTATAAAAATATTAATAAATTAAATTATAGAATTTATTTATTTTTTAAATCAAAAGGCTAGAGAAAGAGTGCTACTCAAGCAGTATTTATTAATAGATCATTCTTGGCATCCAGAGTGACTTTCTATTTTGCCTCCAAATCTTTAGGGCTAAAGCGTAATGGACATACAAATATCAAGGAGCCAAAGTGTAATTTAATAAACCTTTGGGGGGCGGGGGGGTGTTGTCTTGAAACGTTTTGGAAATCCTTGGGGCCAAAGTGTAATTTACCCAAAACATTTATTTGTCCTCCAAACTAGAATATCTCTTTCCAATTGAGCGAAAATGTAACTATAGCCTTTTGTCTTTAGATTACCTCGCAAGGCTAAGCAGTATTGAATAGGAAATTATACTCTATTTAAAAAATATATCCGATTTTTTTACTTGCTGTAGTAACAAAATAAATACTTGAATATGATTAATTTTTAATTATGTTACATTAATGATTAGAATTAAGACTATTTTGCTACGTTAGCGAGTAAGATAATCAAATAAAAATTTTACCTAAATAAATCATTGATCACGTTGAATTCAAGGGCCAATTAGGAATATTATAAATAAGGTGAACTAATTATAGCCTTTCTAAGTGTTGAAAAAAAGTGGTTAACAATTAAAAAACTAATGATATACGAAGTGAAAATTTATATACAAAATTTGTATCAAATTGTATTATATGGTTAATAATTAATCACATCATTATATACATTCTCTCTCTTCCTACAAAATGCGATGATATGACGAATTATTAATCACATAATAGGATTCGGTATTAATTTTTAATATAAATACTTTATATAAATTTTTTGTACGTATATCACTCTTCTAATTAAAATGAGACGGGGCATTATTACATTATGTTTCTCTAATGATTTGTTAACTGACTAGGTGAGATTGCCTTTACAAGTTAAGAGTACGGTTCATGGAAAAGATGCATCTAAATTTTGAATTTTAATATAAGGGTGTGAGTCAAATTTTATATATACAAAAATAGAATATAGCATAAACGAATACAAAAATATTCCCAAATTTTATAGTATTATATCATATTTCTATGCACAGAATTTATCCCGCATCATTATACTAATGTCTCTTTCTCTCTGGTTGGTACCAAATTCTCAATGGCAGTTGAATAACTCACAACACCATCCAACCTTCATTTTCTTAACTATGTTTATAGAAAGACTAGAATGATAATATAGCCGTATCGTTCATCTTGTACCATTTTATTAATTGGATTGTATTATAACAAAATATAATTTTGTTTCTGTGTATCGATTGCCACGTGCATTAAAATGTTATTTAAATCCTAACAGTAGGATAGGAAAAGTTACAAAAGAGCAAGGCACAATTAATTGAACAATGCTACTTATGCGTATTAGCAAACAATCTTTAAAACTATACTAAAGTTTCATTTCTTCTGCAATTGAGTCGAGTTATGACTTGATATTACAGCTTAAAATAGATTGTTACAGTTGAAGCGCACAAACCACCGATGAGCTATTGGCTAACTACTCAATAACAAGCCTCGAACCCTCTTTGTTCCGTTGACAATTTTAAGGAGTGATTAAATTTCTTCGTTAATCTGATTACTTCGTAGTCAAATTTTGGAAACGAATTAGTTTAAAAAATAGAAAAAGTTATTTTTAAATTTAAAATTGCCCAATGGAGCAGTGCTGGTGTTAGAATATGTGTTCAAGCACAAAATGATAATAGCATCATAACCCCTTTTTGTTACTTTATATTTATATTTAAGCTAAAAAGTAGTGTCAATGAATGGGTGCTTTCATGTATATATATATATAGAAAGAGAGAGAGAGATGAAGAGATAGATCCTTAAAGTGGCCACCACCCACTACTACCTCATCTTTGAAAATGACTTTTTTCAACTTTTTCTCAACTTTTTTTTTTTCCTCCTCTTTTACCTCACTCTCATTCTTTATTGCTTCGCTAAAAAGTCACAACATTGTCTGTCCTCTATTTTCCTCCAGGTAATTTACCATCTTCCAGTGGATAATATTTCTTTAATTATTACAAGGCATCTCTTGACAGTCATTCAGAAATTTCATTTTTGGAGCGAACAAATTTGGAATATGTTTCTTTTGTAGTTGTCACTGAAAATAATATTATAATGAAATTCTACAAGGATGCATAAACAGTAAATTACACTTTGACCCCATGAGGTTTCTAACAATTTCAGAATACTCCTACGTTTTCCAATGCCACGTATCAAATTTTGAGCCGTACGCATCTCTGTTTTTTGAAAGAGACAAATATCGTCAAATGGGTGAGTTCGTAATTAAATTCCTCAAGGATCCATAAACTGAAAAGCTATTATTTTTATTTTTTCTCTTTGCCCAAAACACACTTTAAAGATGCAATGAATTGTCCTGACCTTGCTTATCCTGCGCTTAAATGTCCTCACTGACTATATTATCGTGCATCAGCTTTTCATTGTAAATTCTCTTTCAATGTACTTGCAAATCTATCCAGTCTTTATCTAATCATCTTTGCATTTTCATGTTGCAAATCAGTTGTAGATTTAATGGTGCGTTTGGTTTGGTGCAAGTATTTATTGGGAAAACCCACTAGGAGTAGCCTGGTGGGTCGTAACACAACATCACAAATAAGAGGTCATAGGTTTGAAGTATTTATTAGAAGAAAATGTAACAAAAAATAAAAAATTATACTTGAATACAGAATTTTTTGTGAAAATATTTTTTCACGATGAATGTTTTAGTTTCTCGTGTTTTCAATCTGAATAAAAAAGATAGGTTTATTGGGAAATTTTAAAAATTAAACGAGCTTTGGAACCTTCCTTATAACGTACATTAATATATTTCCAAATGGCTCCCTGTTAATGAATCTTATGTTCGTTTCAGTTTGTGAATCAAAATTGATAAGTTAAATGAATAAAGCCCAGAAATAGATATCGAATATTTTGGATACCATTTCACGTCTTGTGTCTTGAGAAAATATAGTGATTCTATGTTGTACAGGTCGATGAAGCTTCTAATTAAATGATCAATCACACCTCTAAACTCAAAACGTTTTTATACTTGAAAGCGATATTGATAAGAGTTTCTAGTCGGATAGGCTATCGCCCCTACAGTTATTGGCAGATGGGGGAAGGGCGCCGACTCATGAAATTTTTGTAGAATTTATATTAATATTTGAAATTTTCGACAAATTCGCAATGCACTCCCTTGAAAAAATAGACAAAAGACATATAAAATTATCGCTCATTGCCTTCCGTATTTTTTAAGTTACTTTGCTTGAAAACTCTATAACTCTTTTTTTTTGTTTTGTCAAGGGCCTCTAACACTAATGAAAAATAAAATGTAGGCTACAAAAACATAATTTTTTATATACATTTACAAAAATATCTCTATAATTTTTTATTACAAAATTTTGTTTCTATGGTTCACAATTTGCCTCATATTCTAACTCAAAAAATTTGAGTTAGAACCCCCTCCTTCCTTTTTGTTACTTCAATTAACTAGAGCATATTCACTTTCGTTTTAATTGATAAAAACGTAAATCAAAAGCATATAACAATTGCTACTTAGGAGAAAATGTGAAGATAGGATTTTTTTTTTTTTTGAATAAACATTTAAAATTGGCATATTATTTATTCTTTATGTCATTCTCTAGTCATAATTGTCCCATATTACAGCTTTCCTAACATGACACAATTTCCAATCACACAATAAATAAGATAAGTATTGCGAGTCCTGGGAGTAAGTCTCTAAACTCTTCTAGTGCATGATTAGATACGGAACCATTTTGTGAATCATAAAAATAAAATCAAAAACAAATTTTTTTTTTTGCAAATTCAACATTTATATTCTAAATCTGCGATTTTTATTTAACTCCTCCACCAGAAGGGTTAGACAACCTTATCCGAGGTAGTATTATAAGTGGGGGTTTGGGGCCCCAGAGATGTGCACAGGACAACCAATCTAATCTCCACTAAACCAACCAGATGGGTTGTTGACACCTGTAATCTGTTTCTTTGTCTACCTTTTTTTCGTACTAATTTTAACCCAGCCACTAAACTTGTTGTAAATGTAACTAACTAACATTTAAGATAAATTTCAATTTTCCCATATTATTTTACTTCAATTTAAATTTTAAATTTACACTTTATTCTTCAATTGTTTCAATTTATCTGTGTTATTTCACTTGAATTTCTATCTTTGAATGGTTTCGATCCAAGTACTGCTAGAGCAACTCAACAAATATACCTAAATTCTTATTTATGTTAGTATTTAGAACTTACTTCAACATAAATGTGGAATGATCCAAACTAGCAAGTATTTAAATAGGAATAAAAGGTTTGCTTTAGCATTTTCCTTTTAAATTTCCCCTTAGCGTCTTGCTTTAGCTTCTTTTCATTTGTTTTATTTAACCCGTACATAACTTTTTCTTCCAATAAAACCCTTTAACCAAAATATGTAACACTATCATATTCTATTAAAAAATAATTTTCAGCGACAAACGTAGCAAATCATTCGTATTCGCCAAGTTTACAATAAATATCCCGTGGTAAAACTACGAGTCGCTAACGTTTTTAACTTTGTGTTATAAAGATTTTTCTAATTAGCACAATAGCATGTCTATCACAATCGTTACAGTTTAAAATTTCACACCAGTAAAGCAAATAAGCTTTATAACTTTATATGCTACTTGAGAATATTGGCAATATAATGCGGCTATATATATTATTAACTTTTTCTTTTCTTTTTTTCCAACTTCTTTTCATGGGCCAAGTTGATAAATTGGTGGGTCATGTAGCACATTGAGAGTTACATGTAATTCAATGCATAAAATAATAATGCAGTGGAAAGGACAACCAACAAATGTATGTGAAAGAAACAAGACAAAGCTTCTCATTAGCAGACAAATTGACTAGCAGTTGTAGCATGCTACCTCTAATCACATTGCATTACAACTATATGGTTTGCTTTAGCAGACAATCCAAGTTGGAATACCATATTATGTATATATATATTAAATAATTTTTTAAAGAAATTAAAAAAAACTAAAAAGTGGATGCTAGTTAAGGGGTATTTGGCAATATAAGGTCATTTATGATATTCTAGCTACCTCTCACTTTTGCTCCCAAAAACTTTATTAGTAAAGTGCAATGAATATATAAATTTTATGGGGGATAGTGTAAATTCAAAAAAGTTAGGGAGTATTCTAAAATTGTCAAAACCCTCACAGGGCAACGTGTAATTTTACCCGGAAAATAATTCAAGTGACAACTCCTCTCTTTTTATCTCTCTCTCCTTTTTTTTCTTTTTTGGCTAGACCTTAAACGTTGAGTTTATTTACTTAGCAATTGTACTAACTAACATTGCAATTTCCTTAGTATATACTCGAGTAACGAATGTCAAACACTCCTATAATGATGAAAATCCTAAGAAAATAATTCAAGTCACATCTTCCTTTTTATATATATATATATATATATAGATCCTGCATTGTTGTGAAGTACTTATCAATGACCCTTGTTTTTAAAAAAAAAACTATTATTAATGACGCTTACTTATGATAGTTACTTCATTTAGAGATGCTTACTTAAGCGTTAAATATTCTGATCTTATATTAATTTAATGATATAATAGTACGACGATAGATAACTTAAAGTGCATGGATCTAAAACGAAACTCCCCAATAATTGTACGATAGGATAAAAATGGATTCGGAGACCTCTGGAACATAAGTATTGATTGGTGCAGAATTTTAGTTGCAAAATCTAACTTGTATTGAAATTTAATTAATCAATATAATTAAATTATGCTTCAAAAAAAAAAAAAAAAAAAAAAAAAAAAAAAGAGGACAAATTCAAACCAATCGTAAATTGAAGTCATTTGCATCAAAGTTTTGTATTTACTGCATATCTTTATTTCAGTTTAGTTGTAATTTCAGAGAGGCTTTTAGTATATGGCTATTATACAGTGCAATATTCTTTCGAGTTCTGAACCTATAATCGCCGAACTCTGATCCTTTCGAGTTTCCCCACTTCCTTCGAACTGACCTGAAAGGTCGGGTGGTGGTTGTCACTCGAATACGCTCTGATGTCTGTGTCAGAACTTGATCAAGAAGGGCAACGTCCAGAATATATGATGAGATGAGAGAAAAATTATCAATCACTATCGAATCTTCATTCTCAATGACAATACTCCTCATTTATAATCATCTTGTACTTGGGGATGAAGCATACATAAGTTTGTAAAATTTCATATTCATCGCATATTAATCACTGCGAACCCTTTGGAAACAAGTTTCCCGTATTGTTGGAAATTGGAATCCCGGACTCAAATGAGTCCATGACCCTCAATTTACTCAATTTTCTTTCTAATTTTGCAACTGTTATGTTATTTTTTTTTTCCCAATAGTTAATAATACTTTTGTTAAATTTTGCAACTATTGTGTATTTTTTTTTTCATATATATAAAATATAGTTAACAATACTCTGTTTAATATAATTACATTTATTAACTTTGCAACTATATATATGTAATCATCTTGACCCATAGTGACTCGCTTAATTAAAGTGTAATTCATTTTTTTTGCAATTTGTAGGAATGAAAATGACACAAAGGAATAAATTGAGAGAAAATAATATTTTAGCCAGCTGCAAGATTTGGAACCAATAATTCACATAAGCCAGACCAGATCTTCCCGCCCTCCCCCCTGATGCTGATGCTGCAATCAATGCCATCATTTTCCACTGAGTTTTATTTTTTTGGCATTATACTAGTTTTTCTATTTTATTCTTCTCAACTCATTATTCACGCATCATATGTCAATTACATTTGAGAACCTAACAGCTGCAATCATTATCTAAGTTAATAATAAATTAATTTATTATTTTTTAAAAATCATTACTTATTTGGATTAATACAACATATAAGTTATCTTAAAAATTTAGCAAGCCCTGTACACAACTATAATACATTTTCGGAAGGGAAAAAAAATGATTATAGACTTGACTGATAACAAAGAAGATAATATATAAAACTCAAATAAAAAAGAAGAAAAGAAAAGGTGACGTATACGTACACACATCATATAAATCATATATATATATACCGATTGAACTTAAGTCTGGCCCCAGGGTTTGATGGATGAGTGAGAAGTGTGAACATTGGATGATGGTGAGCTCTCATGCATGCCTTCAGTTCTACATCATGGGAACACACAAAGGACTTATGATTTTCATTTTTTTATTGCCAATTTATTACCCCTATTATTTATTAGGGTAAAATATAATTTGCCCTTTGAGGTTTCTGACAATTTCAGATTACCTCCATAGGTTTTAGAAATTACACTTTTCCCCCACTTATAATCCAAAGTTAGATTTTGTTGTACAAGGATCATATTAGCCTCGCTTAATTTTATAATTTTATTAATTTAGAACTTTATATTAGTTAATAATAAAGAAAAGATTATCACTTTAATAAAAGTTTATTATATTTGTAAAATAATAAACTTTTAAACAAAAAATTATAACAAAAAACTGCAATAATATTGGGGGACAAACTGCAATGGCAGCCAAACCTCAGGGGTGCACAGTGTAATTTCATAAACTTTAGGGGGGTTTGTGAAATTGTCAGAAACCTTGTGGGGGCAAAGTGTAATTTACCCTATTTATTATTGTTTTTGGTGACGCTATTATTTTTGTTGCCAAGGCTTAATTTCATAGGAAAGACAGTTTTAAGAAAAATGCTACAATACAATAAAGAAAAAGTACAATCCACTTTAAAAAAAGCGTATTGCTATGATTAATACTTATATTAATATAAGAAAGTTTATACTTATATGCAAGTCGACTTTAATCTAAGTGCTATATTAATCTTATTAAAAATGGATCCGACTTCCATACAAGAAATAATTTTAAAAGATTAATATGGGCCTTAAATTAAGTTAGTTTAAATTTTGAAAAATAGTAGTATTAGATTTCCTAATTGATTTTCCTGAATGGTTTTTAATTTATTTGTTTAGTGGTATTCTTGTATTGCTACATAAACACTATATATATATATATTTTTTTTTGTATCGAAACCTTTTCCCTTAAAAATGTATGCTCATGCTATCCTCTCGTATTAATAGAAGAAAATTCTTATCCCAAAATTATAATTGTTTGAATATTATTAAATTAAACAATTATAGAAATATAATAATTATACCCAATTGTAAATACAAATATATACAAAATAAAGTGAATTATATTTAAAATTGTGGTGGGGCCTTAATGTGAATAATGTGTACAAGAATTCTGAGCGTGTGCTGACCTGGCATAGGCCCCTCTAGTCTACGTTACAGCTATTTCACTGTTCCATTGCCAAAAAAATTGATTGGTTTACTTTTAAGCACGAATTTTCCAGAGAAATATGTGGAAAATTTTTACAAATATTTACTAATTAATTGATATGCATGATAGAAAGTATTAATGTTATATAAAATTTTATATGTACAACATATCTCTTATGTATACATAATCTCTTTTCTACTTATATACAATAATAAATGAATGTTGATAGAAATTTAGTTACATACTTCTATATACAAAAATCTCTACCCTAATTTTAATTAAATAAAAAAGGACGATTGCTTGAGTCATGCATGAGAAAAGCGATAGAGACATTTGTCCGGTTGACGAGGCACCATGAACCGCTTGGTCCGCATGCAATGACTCTTTTCCTTTTCTTTCTTTTTCTTTTTAAAGTAAATAAGAGATTTCACCGTACATTTTCTCATTTAGTTTCTAATTCAAAATTTTAAAAGATCTATTTTCTTTCGGAAATAAAATTACAAGAATTTTGTATACCAGTCTTTTGTACAATTTCTTTAAAATGGAATATAAAATTATATGACATGTAATTATTTCAACAGTTTAAAGAAATTATAAAGATGACTTGATGTTTATAAGACATCTGATTATCATAGTTGCTACATATTCAATCTCTCCTAAAATTTATGTTTAGTGGTATTTAAATCCTTAAGTTAAATTTATATAAGTTAAGATTATGTGCACTTCTATTGTGAGTTGTGAGTCATGAATTTATCCCGCTACAAATAATTTCTCTGAAAATAGAGATAAAGTTACGTACATCATATTTTTTCATACCCAAAATAGGGGAATGATGTATACTAGGTCATCCATAATAAATTATCAAATTATGAGTTTCCCTTATCTGAATAAATGTTTTACACTTTTTGAGGGGAAACTAATCTTTAGATACATAAGTTATGAACAATAAATTATATAAAATATTTATAGTCCATATTTCTGATTTTAAACATTATATTAATGCTCTAAAGTGCAAATAGAAGTGCGCAATTTATGTTGTTTTTGGAAAAACAACTAAGTACCGCATAACTTTTTTTCTTACGGAATTTGTGTATTTTGAGGAAAAGTAACCAAATCCTAGATGCGTAGGTTTTTCTTAATAAGTGCATAAAGGTATAGTCGTAAATTTTTTGATAAAAATCTGAGTATTGAATCTCTCAATAACTTCTAAGCGTAACGGAAATTATAGGAAAACTCGAACCGCATTATACTATAGTTGGAATTCACTTTTTATTACTAAACTAATTAAAGTACTCTTACTCCTAATTACTCTATGGCTGGTCTGATACAGAAAGAGTTGGCTAATAAACTACTACCTAATATCACGAATGTAAACTTTTTAACAATAATAATAAAAAGTATTGTCCTAAACGGGAAATCAAATAAATTAATTTTTTCCTAATTATCCCAATTGATGAGTTCCAATTTAGGTTGTCTAAAAAATTACCAATATTTTAAATCTAGATTATTTTTAGCTAGGGTATCATCGGAAATTTGTCAGACTCGATAACTACGCCTAGATAATTTATAAATTATTTAGACATGTTTAAAATCCTAAAATTTTATACTAAATCAATTTTTTAATTAAGATATATAAAATCATACCCATCAATTAGGGTGTTAGGAAATTTCTCCAATTTTTTTTCATTTCCTAAGCAATAATAAATTTTGCCTAGCATTATAATATTAAATATGATAAAATTCAATGGAGAAAATACTAATGAAAACATTACAACTAATTGAAATGATAATTATGTCAATAATTAAATAACTAACTAAGAGAATGAAATTAACTTACAAACTTTATATTCAATGATTTCTCAATTGTAGCTCCTAAAACAACCAAGATCACCAACCATTTGTTTATTTGTAAAAAGCCAGAGAAAAAATCATTTGATACAAGCCATAAAAGAAAACAAAAGAAGGGGAAAAAAAAGAAAAAAAATTAAGCAAAAATGAAATGAAAAAATGATGAAGTGGAGGGTGTAGAATCACTGGACCCCGAAATCCCCTCCACTCTTTATATCATTTTTTCATTTATGACAACCAACCAATCAAAAATTAAAAGAACAAAATAAAAATAAAAATAATACAAATAAAGAAAACCAATGAGGAATGAAAATGATTGCGAGAAGTTAACGAAGATGTAAGTGATGGTGATGCCCCAAAGAAATAGCTAAAGGGATAAGAAGGTGTATTAACTAGCTTAGTTGTCTTTGTTGAGCTCTGAAATATACTATAATTGTTGGTTGCTTGTTTTGTTTATTATTTTTCATTTTCAACTATAATTTTGTAACAATTTTTTCATACTCATTATTTGGTCATTTTAGTATCAATTATCTGAAATACAATTAAAAACCAATAGCAAAATATAATATGTTAAGTGCGTTAAATGACAAATAATTGACGTAACTGTTCCGGATTAAAATTTTATTTTATAGCGCAATCAACAAGATTACTATAATATGAGAATAATTTATTACAACTAGTTTTAATTAAAATAAAATTAAAAATGCTAATTGCAAATTGTTCTTATTTTATTATAATTTATTCTAAAAATACGATAAATTATGTATATTACATGGAAAAAATTTATTGTATAGAAAGGACTTCCCCACTCATCATGTGTAAAAATGCTATTCATATACAACTTGTGCCCTAAAATGGAAGTATTTCCACAGTGGCCCTTGCAATAGGCCAGTCTCGAAGACTATAAATATAGTTAAGAAATATTTGTGTACCTATAACAACATTTAGTCTGCCATTATATTCAGTATGCCTATACAATCATTTTTGGGAATTACCTATATAATCAGTAGTCCTTCAAAATGTGTGTTAAGCCTAACCCACTCTCGGTCATAGTTCGTTCAACATGCTTAGGGTTTGTTTCATTGTAGGTTTTTGTTTTTAAACCCAACCTAGTATGCATTTGACTACTTATTTATTTAACTTCTCTTTTTTTGTTTTCAAAAACAAGAAGACTGCTTGTATAAATCAATAGGTGAACTCGTGAATTGGCGAGGTTCGTCTTAATTAATCTGTATATCTAGATTTCACAATTTCTGAAAAAAAGAGAGAAAATTTTGAAACGGGATTTCTCCTCTACTAAATTACAATGCGATACTCGCAGAAAATCTCATTAAATGATTATGATATAACCAAACACGTTATTTTCTAAGAAAAATCCAAAATTTATATCATTTCAAACTCAATTTCCAAAAGCATAGGAACTTGGAAATTCAACCAAACGGGGGTGGACATTTTGCTCTTTTATCTACATATCTTTCCTACCTAGTTCATAGGTTTGGCACAAGTTTTAACAACTGTGCCGAGTCTAAAGTGTGCTAAACAGGTGTAGTGATAATGACTAAAGGAATGGGACCACTTAACACAAATTAATTTCACAAAGTTCCCTCTAAATGGAATGTTTAAGACTCTTGATGAATTTCTAAAACAACCCTCTAAAAGGGGAGAGGGAGAGAGGGTTGTTGCAGTTCAAATTGGACTGTAATATGCTGCTGCTCATTTTTGAGCCGTAAGATCAAATTGAATGATTTAAATTTAAGCAATTCATAACTTAAAAACAAATTATTTAATTAAAATATGGGCCATTAAATCTCATCAAACGATTAAAAAAATGAGCAATAACTTTCTACACTGCCTCCTCTAAAAGGGGACAGAAAGTGGTTCCTTAAAAAATACTTGAACGTAGACTGTTAAATTAATTTTCAATTTTTTCCAACAGTTATATACAAGATATTGTTCTAAATCTCAACGGCATAATTAAATTTAAAATTAACTTTACATTGCACAAAGAAATGGAGCAAATTCCAATTACTTTTGAAAGGGAGGCCTGTTCCTTTAAGAGGAAATTTCCTTTTGGTGGTGAAAAGAAGAGCAATAAAATATCTTTGTTTGTTTGTCTATTTTGTTTTTATTTATTTTTTTTCAAATCAATTACAAAGTAAATGAAGAAATTAAAGAATGAAGTCAATGCTCATAAAAATCTAGCCCTTTTCCTTTGCTATCAATCCTTTCAATTTTAATTTGACGGAGATAGTTACATATAGTGGCTTGTTGATAAGGATTTTGATGAAAGCTAGGAAATTCTTTTTGACGAAGATAATAGATTTTTTTAGGAAACGGAATTTCCATTAGTAAAATGTTTTCAACAATTAAAGATCATACGAAAATGCTACAAAATATGATTTGTGCATTAACATTTAGCCCTAACTAAAAACCAATGCTCGAACCTAGCCCACCAACTCGGCTCGAGTGCGAATGGCCTAATCACTTTACAAAAACATATATATATATATATATAAAACAAAATAGAGATTAGTCTTTAGATCCAGTTTGCAATCTTTGATGAATTAGAAATAGAGATTAGTCTTTAGATATTCCATTGGGAATAAAGATTTTTATGATGCCTTGGAGATCTGGTAAGATTGAGTTGAGATGACCATGTGGATTCTCAATGGGTCCGCTAGACAATTTGTGCCGTTTGTTACTGCCAAAATTTTAAAAGTTCTAGATGATGATATCAACTCCAAGAGATTAAAGAGAACAGAAAATGAGAGGACAAGAGCACAATCTTCCAAGCAAGAGCAAGCCGAGACCTTAATTTTCTTTAAAATTTATTCCTATGCTTGTTTTACAGCGGCAAGATACCCGAGACGAAAACGGTGATGAAAAAAATATGCATTTATGATCTCCATAATTCAATCAATTTATCATTTTATGTATATCACTCATGTAGGGCCGGCCCTGACTCAAGTCAGATAGGGCAATCGCTTAGGGCCCAAAAATTCCAAAGGACCTATATATATTTGATATAATCTATTCCTAATGTATCAATATAGATCTTAGAGGTATTCATTATCTACTGTCTATCTTTCAGAATTTTTAATTAATAAACCATTAAACCCTTTTGCTCAACTCAAATTCTTAAAATTATTTTGAATTATACTCTATTTTTCTAAAGGGTAACACTTTTGGCTAGTGTAACTTAATTTATTCGATTTATTGCTTAATTGCAGACTACGGTGGTTGAAAATAGATATGTTTCCAATTATTTTGGTTGCTTATAAAATTTTAGTGGCATCCACGGAAAGAAAAATTTCAAAATTGAAGTTATTAAAATCTTATTTGCGGCAATGATTACTAAAGATAGGATGAATGGTTTAGCAATCTTGAGTATTGAAAAGAATATAATGAAAAATATTGACGATGAGCGCATAATTAATAACTTTGCATCTAAAAATGGAAGAAGAAATTACTTTAGATGAGATATAATCTTTATACATTAATAACTAAAAATTTGTTACAATTGAGTGATTAAATTTTGAATTTCTTTTATTTATATTAGTGGATCTTTACACGCTTTGCGTGTGTAACTTCAACATCCTTTACAAATGGAAATAATCCCCGAAATTAGAATAACTTTTTGAGATAATGGATGCATTTTTTCTATGAAAATTCCTATAGTGGACCATGACAGTCCTATGTTAAATTTGAAGGATGTCAGCTCAAGCAACTATTTGATGAAAGAAAATATCAAGAAAAATATTTTATGTGTAAGATCAATCGGGAGAGCTTGTAGTTGCTTGATATATACAAACTCAAAAGAGAGAGAGAAAGAGAGAGAAAATAATGTATAAAAGTAAAAAGCAGAATTATAAAATCCCTTACAGAAGCATGCATATTAAATTAGTAACAGGCTATTAGTATTTTCCTTCACGTATTCGCATAGATGAATGAGAGATTTTAAATTCGTCTCATTCTTTGACATTTTTGGCAAGATCACAAATTACCATCTAGTACATGTACGTATGACCACCTCACAAGCCATACATAAAGAAAGAAATGATGAGGATGCGCTTGCAATGTTTCAAAGTCTCATTTTAAGAAAATTTTCATTTTATAATACGTTTTTAAGCCATATAATCAATATTATCACTATTTAAACGAGAAGCCAGATTCAATTAGAGTTAAGCAAAAAAGTATGTACTGTCATTGCTACATATACATAAAACATTCACAAGATCAATTTAACAATCAGAACACAAACAATCTATGGCCTTAATGCCAGTTATGCCAGCACCAATGGTACTGTAAGGCCAAAAATGGACTTATTTAGCTTTATTTCGCGAATATAACTGCACAAGATGAGCTTAAATGAACATACCCATATTGGCAATCACGAAAAAACTGTAATTACCCTCACATAATCAAACTCATGGATACTTCTGTTAGTAATTCAAGCAAATATCCACTTGTAAGTATTTTGCCAACTATCCTACCTTAGTTTCTTATTCATGATGACATAACTCATATAAAAAAAAGAGAACAAATGATATGACTGGATCTAAAACGTGCAGATTTTTAATTAGCAAGTGCATTAAGATAGTATCGTAGTTTTCTTGGAAATAAACCCAAGTATCGATCTCTCAAGAACTCTTAGGCTTAGTGGAAATCCTAAGAATGTTCGAATCGTGCAATCGTATATTGTGAATTCATCTTTAATTACTAAATTAACTAAATTAATCCTACTTCTACTTTCTCCTTGGTTTTGGTCCCGATACCGGAGATTGTTTATGCTACAACTAAAGCAATAATTTATTAAATAAAAATATAAAAATAATAACAATTAGAATCTTATCTTTGACGGAGAATTTGATGTATTAGTTTCCACCCCTAATTT
>MKEJ01000044.1:0-14043 GCA_001753735.1 Embelia ribes
TAGAATATACATTAATAAAATATCATATGTATTTGCATTAATTATATTGAGATAAAAAAAATTGATTAAGGTCGTGTGATATGTGTTCTTTTAATTGGGTAGGACCATGACAACTTTTTTTATTTTTGTTTGAAGATGTGATAACAACTAATTAAGAAAAATAAATAAATGGAAGAAAGAATAAGATTGCTTCATTCTTTTCTCTTAAACAATTTGAATTGTCACGGTAGTTAAAGTTGTATATAAAAGTGAATAAAAAATAATTAGTTGGCATTTTGATAAAGTAATCTTGGAACTAATATTAGATTTATAAGTTTTATACTTGTGAAATATTTTCAATATTTTGAGCAATTAATTAAGATTTTCTTAATTATTAGGTGATAAGTATGTATTTGTACATACAATAAAATTTGGAGATTAACGCTGTAGTTAAATCAAACTATCCGCTACATATTTTGATTAACAAGAAAGTCATGAACTAATAGGATAATATTATTTAACAGCTGTACAAGTATTGTATACTATAAATGTTACCACATATCAGCTGAAAAGATGGGTGAAAAAAAATATCTCTCCACATTTAATGCTTAATTAATTCATTCATTTATTACTCTAATTTCCACTGTTACCCTATCTAAACCCTTATTTATTTAAGTATCGGAGAGTTTGTAGATAACCCTATGTCCAAACTTTTAGGTACCGAAAGGAAGCTGTAAGAAGTACTCTCGGAAGATAGGATTATAATATACAATTAGTACCATCGGAGGAGAGTTATTAGCCGAAGTCGAAGGGAATTATGGAGAAGATCTAGGCTCGGGATATAACGCCTGAACTACCTGAATTGGAACATTTATCAAAGGAAAGCGCATATTCGATTCACAATCGGATATATACTCTTCAATCAGCGCCGTATGTGGGAACCTGCGAAGATAACCTCTTCGGATATATACCCTTCAACCCCTGGCCCGACAAAAGCAACCTCCAAAGAGGCAACCCTCCCCCCAAGTTGGTCCCCTCGGGAGGACTACTAGGGCCATTGGGACCTGCTCCAGAACAGACATCCTAGCCTCCAAAGCTGCTGCTTTGGCCTCTAAGGCCTCCACATGAACCAGAAGATCTTCATACTCCTCCTCTAGGCTCGGGATATAATGCCTGAACTACCTGAATTTGAACATTTAACAAAGGAGAGCGCATATTCGATTCACAATCGGATATATACTCTTCAATCAGCGCCGTATGTGGGAACCTGCGAAGATAACCTCTTCGGATATATACTCTTCAACCTCTGGCCCGACAAAAGCAACCTCCAAAGAGGCAACCCTCCCTTCTAGGTTGGTCCCCTCGGAAGGATTTGTAGGGCCATAAAGGGCCTGCTATAGAACAAACACCCTGGCCTCCAAGGCTACTGTCTTGGCCTCCAAAGCATCCACATGAACTAGGAGATATTTATGGTCCTCCTCTAAATTGAGACTCAAGTCTTCCAATTCTTGTTTTTTTTTGGCCAACTATTTCTCCAGTTCTTCCATGCGTTCTTCCACAGTAGCTACAATATCTTTCTCCGGGTAAATATCACTTAAACTCATGTTAGAATCACAACTGGAGAAATCCATATATATATTCTCTCTCTGCTAATTAGATGTGGCAATGGATGAAGTGGAACCATCTGTGATTTTTATTTATAAGCAAGCTAGATAAAGGTAAAAAGACATACATCTATAGTAATGAATGTTATGCGATTCTTGGGAAATTGTGCACTGAACGTATAACAGCCTATGGCTAACAGATTCATTTAATTAGTCTTTCTAGCTCCCAATACTTATATAAAAAAAATAGGGTCACCCTTACGGACAAGAAAAATCTTGAAGTTAAATAGGTAGGAGTCGAGGTCCGAACCTCAAAAATTGAATTTATGTTTTTTTCAAATTCAATCATTCTCAGCTGAGGCTATAAAAATGTTCCGCATTCAAAAACTCTTTGGGGCTGAATAAAATTGAGAAAATGCCCAAGTCATTTGGGGAGCAGTTGATAAATATATATTTGTATATACAATAAAGTGCAGAGATTAATATTGTAATTAAATCAAACTACCCGCTGCATACTTTGATTAACAGGAAAGTTAGGGATTAATGAGGTAAATATTATTTGACAGCTGTACAGGTACTATGTACTATAAAAGCTGAGACATGTCAACTGAAAAGATAGGTGAAAAAATAGATTCTTTCTTTATATTTAATACTTAATTAATTCATTTATTACTCTAATTATCACTTTTACCTTATCCGAACCCTTAATTACTTAAGCATCGGAGAGTTTGCGGATTACCTCTCTGTCCGCACTTTCAGGTACTGAAGGGAAGCTGCAAGAAGGACCATTGGAAGATAGGAGAAGAATATACAATTAGTACAATCGGAGGAGAGTTATTAGCCGAAGTTGAAGGAAATTATGGAAAAAATCTAGGTTCGGAATATAAAGCCCGAACTACTAGAATTGGAATATTTATCAAAGGGGAGCGTGTATCCAATTCACAATCGGATATATATTCATCACTTCTTTATATATAAATTGATGAGGCATGTGTCTTCTATGCAAATAAAAAATTGTGTTAAATCATTATTATAATATTTTAGCCTCATAATTTAGAGGTACATGTGTGAAGTTACTCTCTTTCTGTCCCTTTAAAATAAGAAATTAGTATTAAGATCTTAAAATTAAAGGAGTGGGTTAAAAGACTAGTGGCGATGCCCTTACTTCAATAATAAGGAGCCAACATATGCTAGGATTTTTTTAGGGATTCGGCACTTCCTATTTTTTTTCTTTTTCCTACAAAGGTTGTGTTTCTGATATTTATTATGGGGTTATTTTCGTTTTACTTTCATAACTATCTTGAATATTGTCGTGGGGAAAAAGTATCTAACTCTCTTATTATTGGTGTAAGGGTGAATAATAATTTTTTTGCCATAAAAATAAAATTTTGCAAATAAAATTACAAATTTTTCCCAAAATTTTTATTGAAAAATTATGTTTTTATAGCTAAAAAGTTATTACTCATCCTTACACCAGTAATAATAATGTTATATTCTCTTTTCCCCTTTCGTGTGATAGTAAAATCAATGATTTTTTCCTTTGGTATCAGGAAGGAGCAAGCAGCCTAGCAGTAGTGTCGGGCAGTCCCTATCTAGCGCATCAGAACTACTGATTTTTGAATAAGTTGTTGAGATTAAATGTATGGATTCCTGAAGAAAAAATTATATGATTTTTTTTTCAATCCCAGCCGTTGATTTGAAAATTATTGGACCATATGTGCCGGCCAGAGCTATCTTGCACTTCTGCTAGGCAGCCCTCCTAAGTATATGGTCTAATAATTTTTAAATCAGCGGTTGAGATTAAAAAAAATTCATATAATTTTTTTTTTCAGGAATCCATACATTTAATCTCAGCAGCTGATTCAAAAATCAGCAATCTCGATGCTCCAGATAGGGACTGCCCGAGACCTAAAGTATATTTATCATTGGGCTTTCGGTTTAAATTCAGAAACTAGAGTTTCAAATGTCCTTAATGATATTCAAAACCTTT
This sequence comes from Embelia ribes, assembly GCA_001753735.1. NCBI lineage: Eukaryota > Viridiplantae > Streptophyta > Magnoliopsida > Ericales > Primulaceae > Embelia > Embelia ribes. The sequence goes on from MKEJ01000044.1 coordinate 3,574, forward strand.
ATGGTCGAATGTAGGTCTTAATTTCACTGCATATACATTCATGAATCACAATTTCAAATGTTCTTCAAGATATTCCAAACCTCAAATGTCGAATATAGGCCGTGACCTCACTGCATATATAAGCTCCAGATGTACGTTCGTATACTAGTATTTTCGAAAACTCAGAGATCGAATATAGGTCTTGAGCTCACTGTATCTATCAATGAGTTGTACATCAATTTTTCGAATATTACCACAAATATTCACATAAAGTATATTTATCGTAAATTTCCAAAAAATAGTCACAAAATAGATAAAGGTGAATTCTATTTATGCCAAATATTCGGATACCACACTATTAAAAATCACTTTATTTTTTTTGCATCACAAACAAAATGAGTATTTATTTTTTCTTTATTAGCACCACAAAATTGATTATTGGCACTACTTTGTTAATTACCAATATACTAATATAGATTCGTAAAGCAGTGTTCTGAATATCACCCAAAATATTTGAAACCTCAAAAGTCGAATGTGGTCATTAAACTCACTACATATATCATTGAGCTTTAGGTATAAATTCAAAAACCAGAGTTTCAAATGTCCTTAAAGATATTCAAAACCTCTATGGTCGAATGTAGGCCTTAATCTCACTTCATATACATTCATGAATCACAATTTCAAATGTTCTTCAAGATATTTAAAACCTCAAATGTCAAATATAGGTCGTGACCTCACTGCATATATAAGCTCCAGATGTACGTTCGTATACTAGTATTTTCGAAAACTCAGAAATCAAATGTAGGTCTTGAGCTCACTGTATATATTAATGAGTTGTACATCAGTTTTTCGAATGTTACCATAGATATTCGAAACCTTAGAATTCGAATGACGGTTCACTGTGGCGGGTAGTGGATGTTTGTTGTGGCTGGTGGTGACGGTTCGCTGTAGTCGGTGGTTATATGGTGTGGTATTGGTGATGGTATTGACTGGTAGTATTGCGGCATTGATAATAAAAGATAGCACGGAGGCAGGGGGAGGGACAATTATATAATTTTTTTATTTTTTTAACAAATTAATTTATTTTAATATATTAAATATGTGGTGTCAATGACATTTAATGGTGGAACAAACACCTATTTTTTAATCAAATTACAAGTCATGTCTTTAGCCTATGTAAATTTTCCCTACATAAATTTCATGTGTCCTTTTTCATCATCCTTATCATCAATGATAGTTTTCAATTCGTACCAACATTCTCACTATTTCTAAATTTGAAACCTATTACTCTCCCAATTAAATTTTAGGGGATTAAATAAATATAACGCTTCCTCTATTTCATTTTAATAGTTTTATATATTTTTTTAATCTACCCTAATTTATATTTGAAGTTCAATTTTAGAAAAATAATTGAAAAATTATTTTACTAAAATACTCTTATTTATTATAATAATTAAATTATTCCATTCATATGAATTGTACAAAATGAATCGTATTAATAAGATATATAGAAAAAAAAATAAAATTATTTTGAATTTTAACAATATTAATACTTAATTCTTGTAAAAATAAATTGGGACTAATTATTTTTCTCAATCATTGTAAAAAAAAGAAACGAGAGTATTTAAATGGAAGGAATCGATTATTGAAACTGTCCGTACCACGGCTGTAACTAACCCAAAAAACCCTTCATTACATTCACGCATATTTATATATATATATATAGAGAGAGAGAGAGAGAGAGAGAGAGAGTACTCCTTGCTCCCATAAATAAAGTTAAAAAGGTTTGGCGGGACCAACCTGCCATTGGTTGCCACTCCTTCCTCTCTCTCTCTCTCTGCTAAACTTGCAATTAAGCTCAGAATTTCTACAAAAATAGGAGGTGGGTTTACTCTATTTTCTCAAAGTTTATATGAAAAACTAGCTTTTGTTTTCTTTAGTTGCAGCTTTTAAAAAAATAAATAAATGATCTAGCTTCCTTTAGCTCGGGATAAATAGAATCTATTTTATTCCGGTTACAACAATAAATAATCTGACTTACTCGAGTGTTGTTCAGATTTCAAGCAGAAAACGCAGAGTACTTTGAGCTTAAAAGAAAGCTAGGTCTGTAATTTGTTTTCTTTCCCCTGTTTTGAAAACCTAGATCTGATTTTATTTGTCAATTTTGAGCCCAATTTGAGCTCAATTAAACCTAATTTTGGATCTTGTTGTAGGGTTATTTGACGGTTTCGATGGGGATTTGCTTAAGTGCTCGAATTAAAGCTGAAAGTCCCTTTCATACAGGTACTTTAAATTACATACTTCATTTATTTATATATATGAATATATAAGGTTGCATGGTCTTTTGTATGCAAACTTACCCAGAGATTGTTTCCAATGGAATAAATTTGTGATCCACAGGCAGCAAAGGAATCGTGTATGGTTCTAAATTATAGAAATTAAAATTAAAGCTTAAACGCCTAATATTGTTCAGTAAATAAATTGAAGCTTTGAGGATTAGTTCTACGTTTGGTAAAAATGTGATAACTTGCTTGTTATTACAAGAAGATAAAATTAGGCATTTATTGGATATGTAACTAGTACTTTTGTGGGTTTTTTTGGTAATTAGTGGTACAAAAAACCACAGCAACTCCTGGTATTTCTAGAAGCACCAAGAAATAAAAAAGCAAATGTTGAAAACTGGTCAACTCTTTTTGTGCAAAACACCACTACTTTTGGGAATTTTTTACTGGAAAGCGAAACAGAACCGGTTTCCAAAAAGCAAAACAAAAATGTCAGTTTTAGCGGTAGAGAAATGATAAGCATTAGAGGAAATTATTTGGAAGATTATATCTTGGAGAATATTTAATCGTGTTATTAACGGAGTAACATGTTATAGTGAACAAATGTGTCTTTGTTTCCATTTCCGTATTTTAAGACTATTCTAGCTAATTTACTGGTAGGCGTTGATGATTTCTGTTTCCATTTTTTTGAGGAAAATGATTCAAATGTCCACAATCATATACCAAAACTGTACAAAATGTCAACGTGATTAGATCCTATGTAGTTCTAACGAGAAATGCACAGGCTTTTACCACAAGAGGCAGAACCGGGATTTCTGGGTAGGGGGATGGCCCCGCATGGTAGAAATTATTAAAAAATTTCAAATTTCTATATATAAATGCTATAGAAATTTCCTCCTGTACATAATTTTTTTTTTATCTATATCATTATTTTTATTCTCTTTTTCTATTGTGGGCATATTTAGGCTTGAGTTTTTTTCAAACTTACTGCTAGATCAACCCTACACGTGTGCAAGCTGGACTACGTCTAGGGGAAGAAGTTTGAATTGATTTTAAAATTGCTTGCTTATACATGTAAATAATCTTAATTAGGAACGAGCCTCTTTGACAGACTATGTCAAAGGGTTAATAGGAAATGAATTTAAATTTGCAAAATCATGTAGTTTTCACCATGAGTAACCAAACATAAGACATAAATTATCCTATGTGTATCAGCAATTGCTTTTCAGCTTCCCTCCAGAATATGAAGTCCAATAAAATAAGCACCAAGTAAATTTGATAGTTGCTGACTCGAGTGACAGTTGTTGGAGCTAAAACTATAGGCCTTTGACATACTTCATCATTTTAACATGATCTACTCTTCTGATTATGTGTTTGTTTGGCTTCAACCAACTTTTTTGAAGGTGGCAAGATGAGGGCTAAAAATGGGAGTTTTTTGGGCTAGAAAAGCCAAAAAGCTCGCTTGGAAAGTGGCCATCTGAATACAACACTACTCATAAGCAAAAAGCCAGAAAGTACCAAAAAACCACAATTGAACTAACTCTATTTAGCGGCTGCTTCTTAAAATCTGCATGTCAGTTTGCTTATATATTTCTATGTTGAAAGCTTGCAGTACGTTAACACAATTGCAAGGTCATTCGCTTTTTTTTTTTCAGCTTAGTTTCATGTTAGACAATTGGGATGAGTTACGGGATTGTAATACTTATCTCAAGTTACAACATACATACATACCCAGTTGAGACTATCTATAAATACCTAATGTATGGCTCACCATATAAATAAATAGAAGCCAAACATATTCTATACCTATATTTATTGTATTGAGCGTGAATACATATAATGAAAATTTCACAACCTGTAACTATTAAGTATCAATGTGGTTGCTAAGATATTAAAACTATTAACTTTTCCAGGGGCAAGTTCGAGGCAAGTTAGCATTGATGGGAACAATCTCAGTAGCTCAAGCAGCAAATCCTCTTTTGCTTCTGTACCTCCTACGCCTCGTAGTGAGGGTGAAATCTTGCAATCGTCCAACTTAAAGAACTTTAGTTATGCTGATCTCAAAATGGCCACGAGGAGTTTTCGTCCAGACAGTGTATTGGGAGAAGGCGGTTTTGGCTCCGTATTCAAGGGTTGGGTGGACGAGAACTCTTATGCTGCCACAAAACCAAGGACTGGCATCGCCATTGCTGTGAAAAGGCTTAACCAAGATGGCTTCCAAGGCCACCGTGAATGGCTGGTAAGTTCGTTCATCTATTTCCATGTTGATGATCAGAGCAATGTGAATAATTTTTTTATTCCACTATAGATGCTTGGCTGTATCTGATTGGTGAAAGCAAAAAAAGTTCTTATGATGATCCAGATGATTCTCTCAAATTTAGGGATTAGCTGTCCTGTAACATATAAGTTCAAAATTTATGATTTTTTTATTTTTTTGCGTGTGTGCAGGAATTCTAGGAATCTGTTAGTTAGATTTATCAAATTATCCTTAAGTTGATTGACATTGTGTTTATAGTTTTCGAGAAAACAGTTTGGTTTTCTCTAGTGCAATAGACATTTTTCAGAATGTCCTGAATAGTTCCCCACAAGAAGGTTATATATCAGTAATTTGGGTTAATTTAGAAAAATATATGGAATGTTAATTTTGGAGGTTACAGTAAACATAAGGTCAATAAGCTAGGTTTTGAACCTATTGTTCATTAAATAGTGTGATCCAATAAGCTTGGCTTGTGAGCTGGTTTATTGCTTACGTGAGCTTACATATTGCTATTAAACAAGCGCCAAAACAGCTTGTTTCAATTTCCCATACAGAGACGCACCTCTTAACCTATTTGGCTGGCCTAGTCAACCAAAAGAGTCATTCTCATAGTGGGGGCTCTATTTGCCCTCCCTCCATACAAGCTCCAGTGTATCGGGGAAGAAGAGAGGCGGGATTGAAACACTCCTACATCACTTTTTTTTATAGTTTCTTTCAATTATGTTTGACACGGGTATAAAGCATGTCACATCTTCATGTTTTGGTAAATATTACATTTTTGGTCCTACAGGCAGAAGTGAATTTTTTGGGGCAGCTTTATCATCCAAACCTCGTAAAACTCATTGGTTATTGCTTGGAGGATGAACACAGGCTTCTTGTGTATGAATTCATGCCCAGGGGAAGCTTGGAAAATCATTTATTCAGGAGTGAGTACTCTCACATCTTTGTTGAAATCCATAAATCGGAAGTGATTTGTTGCAAAGTTTTTCTGATTTGACAACAAATTGTGGTGAAAACAGGAGGTTCTTATTTCCAGCCTCTTTCTTGGAACCTTCGGCTAAAAGTTGCCCTTGGTGCTGCAAAGGGCCTTGCGTTTCTTCATAGTGATGATGCAAAAGTGATATATCGGGACTTCAAAACCTCAAATATATTGCTTGATTCAGTATGTCTTTTTTTGTTACATTAATCTTGTAATGTGCCTTCTATTTAGAGTATTACTAACATTCTGATGTTGGTTGGCTTCTGTTCAGTTTCTGTTCTTCATCTCAACTAAAAAACTCTCATTATTTAAATTTTTGTAATGCATAAAATTTTGAAACTAACAAAATTATACATGGGTTTCTAAAACTAGGGTGTTAACTGTTTGAGAAACCAAATCTTCCAAACTTGTGCAGCATTTCTATTTTCAAAATCAGTTTAATTTAGTGATTTTTCACTTCTGATTTGTGATCCTTTAAATATGAACAGAATTACAACGCAAAGCTATCTGATTTTGGGTTGGCCAAGGACGGGCCATCAGGGGATAAGAGCCACGTTTCTACTCGTGTCATAGGGACATACGGATATGCGGCTCCGGAATATCTAGCAACTGGTATGCTTTAATATCTTTGTACCACATTTGGTTCAACTTCTTATCATGCGTCTCATTCCATGTGATTTTTCTTTTCTACTTTACAATTCACATGTATTTCTAAATCAAAAGAGATTGATAATAGTGTTTTGCTGGAAATCCTTGTGGACAGCACATGCTTGCAAATTTAAAAGAATGCCCACAAGGGAAAAGTTGGATAGAGTGTAACTTAGTGGTCATAGGTCTATCTGGTTCTTGCTTTCTAGCTGGACTTTTTCGCCCTTGCCAGCTTTACCAAGTATAGATTGAAACTTGGGTAGTTTGCTCACTAAAAAAAATAATTCTTTTTTAGATTCATAAGACAAAATGCAATGTTAAATGACAATATAGCTTATTTGCATTAGATAATGGTCTTAAAAATTTTATTTTATTATTATTTTTTTTTTTTGGTTTTGAAAAATCTGAAAACACAGCCGAACAAAATGATATGTTTTCATTTTAAGAGCTGCAATTCTCAGTTGGAATTTGCTGGTTTCTCTTCCACACCTATCTTATTTCCTATTTCAAAAAGATTCTATGGTGTTGCGAAATTTTCTTTTGTCAATTAATTTCTCTTTTCCCATATTTCTAGGTCATTTGACCGCGAGAAGTGATATTTATAGTTTCGGTGTGGTACTCCTTGAAATGCTATCGGGCCGAAGAGCTGTCGACAAGAATAGGCCATCTGGCGAACACAACCTCGTTGAGTGGGCCAAACCCTACCTCGCCAACAAACGAAAAGTATTCCGGGTCATAGACAGCCGCCTCGAGGGCCAGTACACTATTGACGTGGCCCATAAAGTGGCATACCTAGCCCTCCGGTGCCTCTGTGCCGAAGCCAAGTTTAGGCCCACTATGGACGAGGTCGTAAAAGAATTAGAACTGCTTCAAAATTCCAAGGATAATAAAAGCAGCTCTAACGATGCAAATAGTGGGATGAAGCATCGCAGACGAAGTGCTGGGGACGTTGATGTTGGCGAGAAGAGAGACGCTTATCCGAGGCCATCTGCTTCTCCGCTCTTTAGCAAATGAATTAAATAATTTGTACAGTTTTGGTTGCAACAGTATGTTGGAAATTTCTTATTATTCACCTGTTTTTCTGTTGAGTTGGGTTATGAAATTATTTGTAGCGTAAGTAGACGAACGGGAATGTGTTGTTGTAGCATTAGCACGGAGACTAATTCAAGAAGGGAGTGAATTCAGAAGGGTTTTATATTCTTGTGTTTCTTCGTAGTGTTTCGAGTCACATGCTGGCGAAATCAATTGCGCTACCGTTACTTTATAATATTCTTCCAAACTTGTATGATATTGGGGAAATAATTTTAGTGCCTAAAAATGCTCACACGGTAAAAGCTTGTTGCAACAATCTCCGACTCAACGCTACTTCTGCATTGGTCCATTTTCACGAAAATTAATCCAGTCACAATAGATAATGAAACTGCTTTCTTTGCTAACATATCTGTGACGCAAACTAAGCGCATTTCAAGCATATTCCATAATTTGACCGAGCCAATCTGCTCGGGAACCTTGTAAACGGAACTGACAGCCTGCTTCATCGGAAACAAATGGGTTGGATTTTGCCAAAACATTAAAGTGTCATATCGGGAATGTGTTAGACAAATTCCGAAGCATTAATGTTAAATGCAGCGTCCGCGACTTTGCGTTCACTATATAATATTGAAATATAGTATAGTTATGAAAGAGAATAATCCTGTATATATTGTGAGAACATGTGGAATGTATGTAGAAACTTGAACATAGTTGTGGCAGATTAGAATATTTCAAAGCCCAACATCAGTTCCAAGAGGCAAATCACAGGGCAGAGAAGAGCTGAATTAGTATGATACAAACTTATGGAGAAGCCACCATGACAAAGCATCTACTTTCTTCTATGATAAACAAGTAAAACAGCCCGTGCAAAGTTCGAGATATTTTCTTTATTTTTTAAAATATTCTACTACGTGTATAATATAATTATAAGGTGAAATTTTATAAATTATAATATTTTGAACCTAATAAAATTTATGAAAGCCTTTATACGAATTGATTATCAAGATACATAGTCTGTTTAGAGAACTTGATCGCGTGACATTATACAATTTTGACCTATTTTTTTGTGTTATTTGAACAAATGAGAATCCAAATCGCATATATATTGATGTGCTTATTTTATATTTGAATTTCTAAACATTACCATGAGCGACCAGCTCACGTTATTTTTAATGAGAATGCACTATCTCTTAGTATTCCATATTTTAGTGTTTTGTTGCAACGAGAGTAAGAATAGAGGGAAAATGCACTACATCCTACTTATCTTTATGACATGGGAAATTTTACCCTTGATTAGATATAGTCTTTAATTATCATGCATGGTATAGATAGATCTTTTGCTTACAATTTGAAATTAAGAAAATACTTATATTTAAACTTAAAAATGATACCAAAAGAAAATTATATTTTACTTTAATTTTTATATTAACTATAAGTTTTTTTATATCAACGATGTGCGAATTGATATAAAAACAATGCTTTAAATTTATGACACGCGAATATTTTAGTTATTTGGTGAACCCTACATGCATAATGTACTTTTAATAAGCACTAGTAGAGCATAGGTTGCACATGATTTATTAATTTTCCCTTTATAAATTTTTTTCTATTATGTTTTAAGTGTCTATTTAGAAAACCAAGAAAGTATTAATTTTTTTAAAAAAATTTATACCTATTAATTTATTAGAGTAATATATTTTGAGTTTTAATAAAGGGTAGTAAATTTATACCTAATTTTCTTAATTCATGTGCTTTAACTTAAAGTGATAATTAAATAACAAAATATTGCATATTAATATAAGAACAAAAAGTATAATTATTTCGATTATTTTTAATAAAAATAGAAGTGTTTTAATAATCATTTATCAAAAATTTAAGTATGCATTATATAGAAATTTAGAGTTACCTCCGTGAAATCGTGTCACTAATTTGTATTTTTGATAATTAATATGATATTTAAACATTTTGTTAAGTTTGATAGATATGTGAGCAATTGTAAGTAATAATTCCTTAAGTTTTGGTATTTTTATTTTAAATTACTTAAATTTTATTTTTGTGATAATTATCAATCTAAATTTTTAAAGAAAAAATATGTAAGTTAATATTAATTAATTTACAATTTTAGATATAATAACTTTTGTTATAAAAAAATAAAATAAATGACAAAATTAAAATGAAAAATCTATAAAACATTTTATGGAATTTATACTTTTTATATAATAAATAGCTATATTTGCAATATGCACATGCGTCAACCAATTTATGACAGATGTATGTACACTTCATTCTAACAATTACAAGTAGAAAAGAAATAAAGAATTATAATGGGTTAATTACATTATTGATCCCCAATTCTTTATCAAAATTTCTATTTGTCCCTATATTTTCAATTGAAACACTAATAGTCACAATTTTGGAACAAGTTGCATTGTTGGTCCGTATTCTAGACTCAAGAAGTTGAATGATAAAATCATATCAAGTAATATGTGATTCATTTAAGAGTGAAATATTTTTTTTATGATGTTTTATTTTTATTTTGAATAATTAGGTATTTATGATATGTGAAAAAATGTGCAATTGATCAAACATGGAGTTTCTTGGAATTGGGGACCAAATCTTCAATGTCGGTAACCCTTAATTTCTCACAAAAAATCAGGTTAAAAATTTTATTTTTAGATAGGAAGTACAATAAATGATAAATTATCTCAAGTAATCAGTATGTGAAACTCCACTTATGTATTTTACGATACATAACCTGTCCCAAGTCAGGATAAAGGAGGAGGGTTGCGGTAGGTTGACAACCAACTATAAAAAACAGTCACACTACATGAAATGGAACTAAATAAGAAATTCGTTTGAGCGTTCCCTACTCAGCGACGCTCTACATCGAATCCCGGATATGGTGTTAAATTAGTAAGGGCTAGGGTGTTCCCTATGCGACGTGCTGCATCGGACCTCGGGTGTAGTGTTAAATTGGCAAGGGTGCAAGTTAGGGTGTTCCTCCGAAGCGACGTGGTACATTGCCGCTTGGATGTGGCAAAAAATAGGCAAGGATTCTCATATTTGAATGGACGGATGTGGGTAAAGAAGTTAGTCCATGAGCATATAATTCATCTGGCATCTTGGAATATAGGGTCCTTACTGGTAGGCTAGTAGAGATTGGGAATGTGATGAATAGAAGAAGATTAAGTATTTTATGTCTTCAGAAGACTAAATGGGTAAGTGAGAAAGCCAAAGAGATAGCGTCGTGGAGTTCTAAGTTATAGTACACGGGTAAGGATAAGAATAGAAAT
>MKEJ01000045.1:0-11104 GCA_001753735.1 Embelia ribes
GTAGCTGTTGCCATTCTAGTATTGAATCGTACACTTGTTTTGTTTATTTAATTTAATTTTCTCTATATAAAAAGGGTTGCACCTCTCAAAACTTGAAAACAAAGCTTCACTAAACACTATAGTTTCATCTGTCACTTCGACACTCTCTCTAACCCGATGGAAGAGTCAAAGAATAAGCTATCAAGCAGCAGAGGGAGGAGGTTCTTCAAGCAACAAAGAGCAAGGCTTTACATCATTAGAAGATGTGTTGTCATGCTCCTCTGCTGGCAGGATTAATGTTATGCCTTCCGTAACGAGCCTCTACGCTGGCAGGGGTTAAGGAGGGTCACGGTCTGTCTGACATCGAAAATTTTCGCAAATTATCAATACAAGTTTCAAAGTTTTTCAATTTGCCCACTGCATGGTCTTCTAAACGGAAATTTTTTATCTCACTGTATAAGCCAGTAGGACTTAGCTTTCCTGTCCAAAAATTCTTGCTCCACAATTGACGGTATGAATACTATTTTGGGCGAAAATACTCATGCAAGGATGAAACTTGTCAGGGGATTAGCCATCTCCTGAGAGTGCTTCATTATTGGCATGCGTCGCTACAAATTTGCAACCAAACTTGACGTCAAGAAGGTTTTTCGAGCTCCCGTGCATAAGAAAATTCATGTACATGCTATATTGAACTCATCAACAACATATACTATTCATTAATTAAGGATTTTCGAGCTCCCGTGCTCAAGAAAATAAATATCCTTTTTGCTTAGTCCATTTACTGTTGATACATACATGTTATTATGAATTGGAAACACTTTCGAAGTTGGTATCTTACACTGAATTTTCCTCGGTATCTGTAAATGATATTGTCTTAGAAAAATTATAACTGTATATTCATGTATTAGTGCATAAGTTTAGAATGTATTAACTTTTTAAGAATGTTCATGTATTATAGTGCATAAGTTTAGAATGTAGTAACTTTTTAAGAATGTTCATGTATTAGTGCATAAGTTTAGAATATAGCAACTTTTTAAGTTTCCTAGTTAATGATAACTAATGATATATATAAGCTGAATAATAACTCGCGTGGACGTAATGCTATAAGCTGAAAAATAATTCGCGTGGACGTAATTATTTTAGTTTAAAATATAGAATTTATAGGATCGATGATGTAATAGTTTTTTAATTAATTCTTCAGAACCTCGAGAGATATTGGAAAAATGATCATGACCAAAGGAAAAAACAACTACAATCTATCTCATAACACTAACATAGCGATAAATTCAATTAGGTCCAATATAATTCGTACACAGTACAAATTAAAACATCCCCTTTCTTCGATACCATGACAACTTAACCCTCAACATTACCATAAATAGTGTAAAAAAAATAAAAAAAAAATGGTCCAATTTTTGCACAATTTATAATATTCTGAAAGGTGGGTCACAATTATAAATGTATATGAGCAGTGACAAGTCTGTTTCGTATACAGAGAGCTTCTTACTATTTGCTCCGTGCCTATTTGGAAAATTTATACGGAGACCAAAATTTGTAACTTTTCCCAATTACAAGTGTCAATTGGATGGACCAGGACCAGGACCAGTTTCTAAAATTATTTGTCAAAATTAGTTATTTTTTAAATTATTTATTGAAATGGGTTACTTTTGCTGTTTGGTATATTTTGAGAATAATATAATTTTAAAAGTGACATATTTTATTGAATAATTTTTAAAATAAATTCATTTTGGTAAATTTATTTTAAAATTTTATATATAACCCCCTCTCTGCCCTGGGTCATAGTATGGTGCACCTTTATTTTTACTAGCTTTTTTTTTTTATTATTATTATTATGCAGTATTTGTTGCTAATTTGAGTTGTAAGGAACTTAGCACTGCGTTATTTTATTCTGTTTTTACGGCTTATTGGAGCAAGAGAATTTGTTCAGCCAAAAATAAAATAACTAAAAATACAAAAAATTCTTTACACAAAAATCAAGAGAATGATGATGATTAAGCATCTTTGTGAAAGAATGTCATATCATTTTTATTCCAAAATAAAATTGAGAAATTGTCATATCATCATTCAATCATTCATCAATTTAGTGTTTCCTATTTTTTGGGAATCTCCGAAATTATAAACATTGAATTTTTTAAGGCCCACTTATTCTGCCAGTTTCAATTGGGCCCACCATAAAGTTAAATTTTCAAAATGAAGGACATCCTTCACGTGTGGACCGGCCCACCTTTGAATTTTACCGATAACTACAAAATTGGTCTACGGTTCTTTTCCGGTTTTAACATATTCCACAAATTAGGATGAATTAAAGAAATAAAATTGAGTATCATATATATATGTATATATATATATACATATACTTTTTATTTCAAGTTTGTCCTCCTTATTTCTTTCTAACAAAAGTCATTATACCCAAAATTATAAATTAATTAATTAATTTTAGCTTACATATTTTTTGTAAGAGATAATACTCTGTCTTTAAATATCTAGATTGATAATTATCATAAAAATAAAACTAGATAATTATCACAAAGTCAAGTTTTTATAGTGACTAATATTTCAAATGAGTTTATAAAGAAAAAAACAAGTAAAAATAATGAATTGAAGTGTTACAAAATTTAACATTCAAAAAGCCAAGTGATTTAAAGAATCGAGTTTTAATATTGGAGATCAAAGGGTCAATAAATGCCTAGAATTGAAATACAAGTTTGAAAGTAGAAGATTAGCCAATAAATGTTCAAAATATATTCCATTTTTTTTAAAAATCGGCTAAAAAATGTATTAGAACCGGCCACGAGAAGAAATAGCTCAAGATTGTATTAGAAATTTGGCTAAGGCGTAGGTTCGATTGATGACCCCTATCGGTTAAGCTGGGTCCGATTGATGACCCCTATCGGTTAAGCTGGGACACCCCTTAGGTCCGGCTAGCTAGAGGTAGGGTATAGAATTCTGGGCAGAAAACCCTCTTAGTTCGGCTAGAGAACTCCTAGATCCAACCAGTCAATGCGACCCTGAAATGACGCGTTCAAATATTTGAGATTAGCAAAAAGATAAAAATAAATCAAATCAAGGCTCCATTTCACAAGAAAAAAAAAATAAGAATACACTTCAAAAAGATTAACATTTTCAAAATATATTATCATTGTATTCCTCACTCAAAGATTTGATCAAAACAACCTCAATAAGTATTGGTGCGAGATTATACATCATCGAGTGATTTATTTGTAATATGTTTCGAGAGGATTGTTGTTACATTGAGAGTTTTTATTTTCATATACAAATTCAAAATTTTAAGGTTTATACCAACATTATAAAGGAGTGGCATATAAACTTGTAATGTATAATTGGTTTGAGTAGTACCCTTAAGCCTACTTATGGAGTAACACCCACAAAATTACTTATTTATGGTTTGAAGTAACACCCGCAAGCCTACTTGTAAACGGTTGGATAGCCTCCGCAAGTCATTTGGTGTAAACGATTAGATGACATCCGCAAGCTATTTGGTGACACGGTCCGATTAACACTCGTAAAGACAAGTCATCTTGTAACTTTTATGATTAAAGTTATAAGGGAACTCATGAGCAGTCTAAGAAACTAGACGTATGAAATCACATCAAATCAGTATAAAAATCCTGTTTATCGCGTTCCTCTCTATTCGCCGCCAAAATAGAAAATTTATGCACAAACGCTTTTGGGACACGTGTGTATTTATACATGCATAGATTATCACACACATATATATGTCATTCTTTTAAGTTTATTGACGAAAAATATTTATACACTGTTAATATATGAAAATTAAATTCTAATCAAAATTGTAATGTACTTATGAGCTGTAAAATGCTCACAGAGTATCATGAAAATTGATCCGTTGAACTAGTTTAATAGTAAAACTCAAGTAGAATGAAAGTGAAATTATTTTCAAAATTTCATGCGATGGAAGTATGGCTTAAAAATTTAGGAAACGTTCGTTGTATGACAAACTTCATTTTATGAAATTGAATATTGACACGGGTGAAGGAAGGGGGTGCTCGGGCAGCCGCCCTCAGCCTCATAAATTTTTGTAAAAATATGTATAAAATTTGAAAATTTTTAATAATTTCTTTTATGTGGCTTAACATGAAAAAATATACAAATCCCTTATTTACATTAGTGGAATTTAGCTTTCCCTACTCAAAAATTTTAATTTCATCCCCGAGTAGTACTAAAAAATAGATTGAACACGAAATGAGTGTAAAAAAGATGGTTGAGATTTTTATTAAGGAAGGCTATAAAAAATATAATTTGTAATATGACACATGTAAGATTAGGAGAGGCGTTAATTGAAATGAGAAATAATCTTTGAAGATAATTTGATCATAAAACAAGAATACCTATGAACACAACACTGGGGAAGATATTGATGTGTCAACAATAGGAAAAAGTTGACATTGAGGCTTTTTAACTACCTGTTGCATACGAAAAGTTTATGCGAATAAAAAATAGATGAAGGAATTTGCTTTTGATAAGATAAGAATTAATAGTTTCGAAAATTTTCGTTTGGGACCCAATGGTTCTGCTATAAAAAAGGTGCTTCAAAATTAACTTGGTTTCAAAATGTAGAATTTATGATATATTATTCTTGTTCATTTAAATAATTATAATTTATTGCTTTGATGATGATCTCATAACGTAGTTACTTTGACGCTTTTGTTGTCTTGTCAAACAAAAGGAAGTGAAAAAGACAAAAGATCACTGAGTTTCTATTTGATAGATTTATTTTTTCTTTCATGGAATAAAAAAATTTAATTACTTTTGATGAAATAATAAAATTATCATTTATTTTCCTAATATTTCATTATTTGAAAATATGAAGGTTTTATCTCTTGATAAAATATAAATAAAATGAGTATAATATTAAATTATTTTTTAATCTAATACTAGTTAAAAAATAAACCTTAATTTGAAACAACCAAAAAAATGAGAAGACAGCCAATCATTCATGGTGAGAGCCCATTTATGGTTTTAGTGGATAAATAAGGTCCAAAAGTCTCTAATCAGATGCCCTCAATTTATTTATTTATTTATTTTTTATTTTCACACCCTTAGCAAGAAAACCCCTCATATTATTATTGGGCCAATGATATAAACAATATAAATTGTAGTAAGTGAATAAAGGGTAGTAGTCACAAACACTTGAAGAGAAACAAACAAAAGAAAAAAGTTTAATAGGGTTACCAGGGACAGGCCTTGATAAGGCTCTGATTAGATTAGACACTGATAATTGAATACATCATGTTCAAATCATAGTACATTATTACAGAAACAACTCAATATAATATTTACACCATTCAAAAAAATATCAAGGTGAGACACATCAAATAAATTTTAATATAAATAATTATGAAATTATTTTTAAAATTTTTTATTATTATATCCTGTTTTTGTGTCTATAAAGTGTTGCTTTACCTTTATAATCATTTTTAAAATGTCAGACACTCTCAACGCAAACACTAGACATTTTACAGGATTGCGTTTAATATTTTTTTTTATGGAATTACTATGTTCCAAAAATAAATTATTATTGATATATCAAAAAAATATATCTTAAATTAAAAAAAATATTTTAATTATTTTTAAATAAAAAAATACTATTACTAATTTGTTATCAAATCTTAATAATTTATTCTGAAAGTAAAATAATTCTTATATATTACAACAAAACAAAACCTCCCATTAAAATTGAACATTAATCCTCTTGTGACGTGGCAAGGCATCCGTAGTGTGGTTTTTTGGGTCCTTACCAGAAGCTAACTTTTTTGGGAGGAAGAAAAAAGCCAGACGATTCCATTTAAAAGTTTCTACCTATTTAGGCAGTAATAGTAAAAAAATTTACTTAAAAATTAAGCAAGCGGATGCATATCAGCTTTTTAGTAATTAAAAAAAAAAATTAACTTGTGACCGAAGTAACTCAATAGAATAGAAGGATTTTTAGCATTGAACTCAAATTAATACACAATAAGGTAAGGATATCCAATACGAAAAATGGGAGCATACCAGCCGGAGAACCGAGCAATGTTCTTTTTTTTTTGCCAATAGACCAATTCGTTAATATACCATCAAGTCTGTTCACCATCACCAAATAAAAAAAGAGA
The DNA here is from genome assembly GCA_001753735.1 of Embelia ribes. NCBI lineage: Eukaryota > Viridiplantae > Streptophyta > Magnoliopsida > Ericales > Primulaceae > Embelia > Embelia ribes. The sequence goes on from MKEJ01000045.1 coordinate 6,132, forward strand.
GGAGAAATTACTAGCATAACATTTACAATCGGATTAATAAAAGCAGAAGTGCTATGAAATTCAACAATTTAATGTCAAATTTCGGTTGTCAAAAGGTTCTCGCCCATGGCCATCTTTAGTCTTTAATTATTATAATAAAATAATATAAACATTTTAACTATGTTTAACATATATATATATAATGAAATAATCTTAACCTTCATAATGCTCACTAAAATAGCTATTATACAGTTAGGAAACGTACATTGAGCATGAGTAAGAATAAATAGACATGAACCCTTGAGTAGAGGGAGAATATGCGGAATGTATGAATTTTTGCTGACCAGAATGATGAAAATAATAAGCATGTTATATGACATAACTTGTTAGATAAATAGATTTCTCATTCTTGCCCTTTTTCCACACTTAGATTTTTTTTTTATGTACTGCACAAATTGATTGAGTTTGATACTTTATCAATCTTCTGAAATCATTAATCTCTACTGTTTATCAAAATAGATGATTAATCTCCACCATGCAATTATGAGGAATTTATAAACTCTGTAACACTAACTTCAAAAGTAACCTAAGAATTACTTATGAATCGCACTTAAGTGGACGATAAATATTGGAATGAACCTATTATTATTATATATAACTTGTACAATTAACATAATAAGTTACAAGAGTTGCAAATAATTCATGATCAATATTGATTGTAATTCATGAACACTGCAAAATAGTGTGAGCCACAAAATAAATCCAACACAATATTGATGGAAAAGTTCAGTAAACTTCTAGGATCTTTAATTAGGGCACACAAATAAATTGATTTTTTTTTTCTCTGGCAAATAACTGTTTGTCAAAGGAACCAAGAGTTACACAGATTACTGACATAACACAATTTACATGTGCACATAACAGTTTAGTCTCTGAGTTGAAAATTTTTGAGGTTGTTCAATTGAACTAAGGAGAAGACATTAGAGAGAGAGAAAGAATACCTTAACCTCTTGGTATAACTTTTTCTCCCACGCATATAACCTCTCCACAGTAGAATGGTGACTAAATGTGCGGTCATCTCCATAACTCGAACGATTATTTCCAATCATATTATCACCGCAATTCCCAAATCCATCCAGTTTTCGGCATGAACCAAAACTCCACATGAATGGACTCAAACTCTTCCCTTCCCCATGCACCTTTGCTGCATTATCAAATATAAACAATAATAAAGAACTAAAAACATATATTTTCCCATATCAGTGAAAATCGTGTTCTTAAAATGTATATGGTCTTCTTCCCCTGAAAAGTTGTACACAGAGACTGAAGGTGTGACGGAGTACCTAAAAAAAAAAAGAATAATTATGTATAACTATTGCTTTATACCGTGGTTTGACATACATATTTAGATAATACCACTTTTATCAATTTCCTTCGCATTATAAAAAACACACATTTTGTGCAAATTCTACACACATGATTTCACATGTAAAGAAATATGTGCATCAATGAGCTATGTGTACACAATTAGTCATGCGTCTATAATTTTAAAATTTTTGAAAATCTGTTTCCAGAACAACTAATTATATGCCTATAATTTATCCAACAAGAAGACATTGCTGGAAAAGCATTTGGAAGTTTCATATCTAATTATATGATAATTCAACGAAGTTAGTGGCATTCAAGAATATTGGTTTTGTTAAAAAAAATTAAATGATAAAATGAGGAAAGGAAAAAGGCAGTAGTACCTGTTGACCTTGGATCTGAAAACCCACTGCTTGGTACTTCTAGTAGATACGAGACATGAGCCCCAGCCTCAGCTGCTTTCAGAAAGTAGTCATCAAGCTCCTTGATTATCTCCACCAGATCTTTACTCTTGCCCGACACCACCATTGCCAGTTTACTCCGCCGTGCTGACGTGTCCTTCCAGATCCCACTCAAAGCCGACGGCGCCCCAGCCACCATAGCTGCCGCCCTCACCGTGCTACTGCCTGTCCCCTCTTCCCACTCCTCCATCTCCGTCCCGGGCATGAACGGCTCCCAGAAGTCCCACACTGACCCCTCTGTCGCTGGCGGAGGCTTGACAGTGGAGGCTGTGGTTGATGTCGACGCTGGGCTCATAAACACCTGCCTCTGCGGCGGCCATGGTGGTACGCGGTAGAATGGCGGCGGTGGAGGAGGAGGCTGGGGTGTGGAAGCGGTGGTAGAGGCCGTCCAGGATAAAGATGTAGGACTCATCGGCGGTCTCAGCGGAGGCGCGTAACAAAATTGCGACGGTGCGTGGTAGGCCTGTGGCTCAGGCGGAGCCTGGGCTGAGGAGCCGGTCGACATCCACATTGGAGGACGCATCTGGGTTGGCGCGTGATGGGCATGTAGCGGAGCGTGGTCGTGTTGGAGCTCGGAGGTGGCGAAGCGGAGGAGGGCGGAGCCAGTGATTCGGAGTGACCTTAAGTACATAGAGTGAGAGGCGGAGAAGTTTTGTCTAGCCTTAACGAACTGCTTCATGTATCTCTTTCTCGCTCTACACCTCGTCATCATCTCCTCTCTCTCTGATCTCGAATAGCAGCATCCCATTTTTCTCCTCCTTTCTCGCTCTACTTATCAAAATAGATATCGAAATACAAAGCAAATTCGAAATTGAGTCACACTTCAATTCTTTAGCGTCTGCAAAGCGAAACAAGCTTTGGAGAGGGTGCAGAGTAATGGGGGAATTGTTGTTGGGCAGAGTGTAGCCAAGTGATATTATTTAATTCGAATTTGTTGACGAAAATGTCCCGTGGTACAGTTGTATTTTCCAGATGCCATTAAACATGCGAGAGAGGGACAGTCTTTCAGGGCAAGTGAGTTGAAGATAATACGAAACACGGGGCATTTTGGTACTACATAAATTTTGGATGGTATTTTTGAAACTCTTTCAAAGGCCCTGAATAGAATATTGATATGTATATATTTGTACATATAATAAACCTCGGGAATTAATGTTGTAGTTAAAATAAAGTATCTGCTACACACTTTGATTAACTTGGAAATCATGAACCAATGAGGTAATATTACTTAACAGCTATATAGGTATCATAAATGTTGCCACATATTAGCTGCAATGATAGATAAAAAAAAGACTATCTTCACATTTAATACTTAATTAATCCGATTATTTATTATCTTAATTATTGTTGTTACCTTGTCCGAACTTTTACTTAAGTATCGGAGAGTTTACGGACAACCCCCATGTTCTCACTTTCAGATACCAAGGGGAAGCTGCAAGAAAAACCATCAGAAGATAGGAGAAGGAAATATAATTAGTACCATCGGGAATGGTTACTAGCCGGAGCCGAAGGAAAATATGGAGAAGATCTTCTCATAATTTATCCATAATCCCTTCTCTCCCTTCTACCACGATGACCCCTAGCTTCATTATTCGAAGCACTCTCTCTGATCTAATCTTGCCCGAAGTGCAAGCAAGACTCAATCAACAAATAACGAATAATCTAAGCTCCTCCAAAAGCACTCTACAACCTTTGGATCTGTAAGCCCTTATCACTTCTATTGTACAAGAACAAACTCAATCCGCCCTCAGTTCCTCGAAGATAACTCTTGAAAGCACAAATAGTTCCCTTATTCATATTCCTGAACATTAACCCATGGAAATTGCTTGCACTGGTGAAAAGGCCCTTCCTTAACTAACCTTAGTAGCTAAACAAAATCCCAACATTCGCGGCCTAAAACAACTAGGACCCAGATAACTTCTCTCTACCCTCCCCACAATACCCGATGTGAGATATGAGGTAACACAAGGAGATTCCACTATTGTTAGAAGAAGGCGATCCCCCTCCCCTATAGCAAATGATGTGCAAAAGACAAGGTCACATAACCCTCAGGCCTTAGGGCCTAGAACCACTAGTTCCTCTAATTCAACCATTTCTTGCTAATTCACCAATTTCATTCCCTTTCGTGAAGACAATGAAGAGTATATTTCTAATGAAGATTAAAGTGTTTTCCGAACATGTATCGAGTGTCCCAAGATCCTGAACCTATCCTACGTCTGCAAACCCGAAGTAGTTTTCAAAGGTGAAATCAGACCCAACCCGTGTATAACAGAATTAGACAGACAAGATTGAAAATTTACAACTAAATGACATACTTGGCAGGTCTCGATCTTTCCATATGCATGATCCTCATCATGAGATAATCATTCAACACTCTCAAGTATCCTGAAGAAGGAGAATGATTATTCCTGAAGACCCTTATTATCCCCGAATGATTGTCAATGAACAAGTTGAACAAATTATTGGAGGAATGATCCGATCTCCATTGAGTGTTGCCATTTTATCCAAACCCACACCATGAAATTACAACCCTCATGTCCTTCCCATGTATAATGTAGTCTTAGATCCAAGAAAACATTTGATAGATTACCGCCAAAAAATGTTCGCTTGGAGCTCCAACGAGAGTTTCTTATGCAAAATGTTCCCTTTTACCTTTCGAGAAGTAGCCCTAAAGTGGTTAGACTAAGAGGATCCAGTGTCAATCCAATCTTGGAGGTAGAGGATGGAAAGATTTATGAGAAGATTTTCCACAAATTTTAAAACAACCTTGGGCCCGAATCCCTAATGCAAATGAGGAAGAGCCTTAATGAAAGCTTACATGACTTCACTGTCCGATTCAGAAATGTATATAACCCAATTGATTGGATGCATTGCCCCGATACTTTCACCTTCGGCTGCATCACTACCTACTTTAACCTCATAATGAGGCGTACGTCAAATTCCATTTGAAACTGTCAAAATCCATGGATGAGCTCTTCCTTCGGATGGATAAATACTCAAAAGCCAAAGAAGTAAGGCTAAGAATTGTCTCTAAAGAGGGAAAGAAACAGAGGTCCGAAAAAGAAGTGAATAACATGATGCAAGAATGTACAAGAGATGATTGAAAAAAGGATAGGAAGTCCAATGAGAATAGGAAAGAATACAAGCAAAGGGACCAAAGAGGGCAAT